>JAHPZR010013486.1:0-30000 GCA_019787425.1 Platygyra sinensis
TATTGGACATCCATGTTATGATCAATTGACACCTTTCAAAACAAGGTATCTGCTGACCAGTATCATGTGACCATATCGCAGCTCAAGTCTACAACTCATCAAGGTCACATGTTTTTTTTGAAGTTGACCACTGACCAAGTGCTGGTTTTTGATTGGATTACAGGCTCATGTCAGGTTAACTTGTTGAAAACAGGGCAGGATTGTTCGGAAGGCGGTTAACGCTGGCCCGGGATTAAGGATTTTTTCGAATTATAACTTTCTTCTATACAAATGTTGTTTTCGTTGCTTTGTTTTGTGTATATCGTGATCATTTAAACTCAAAACAGAAAGCCAAACAATAAACAGAAAACCTCACTGCAAAGTTACAAAACTCAAATCAAAATTCTATCTTTTCCTGGGTTAGCTTCATCGGGCACTGAACAACCCGGCCAAGGAGCTACGCTTTTAGGCTGGCCTAAATCTATATATTACTTTCCACCACTCCAACCCAAAATTCTGCTATAAAAGTGCTATAAAAGTCAGTCTGAATGGTTGCTCTGTTGGGACCATTTGATCTTTTTAATATTTGCTGAGCCATGAGGGGGTCTGTAAGGAAAATTATGTTTTCTTGACAGGTAAAGAAAGAAAAAAAGAGGGGACATCATGTTGGTACTTCATCAATGGGGGGAGGGGAGAAACAAAAGGGAATACCACTACTAACAGTGACAATCATTCAATATCAGGTCTAGTCTGAAAAAAGTGGCAGATACTGTTTAGGCTGATGTGGACTTTTGATGAATGTCACATCATCCTTATCCTAAATCCCAATACAATTGTACATAAGAATTATGAGATAATAATAATGATACAGAATTTACTATATAAATAAACCCTGCTTTAGTCACAAGTTTACATTAATTAAATTTACCTACTTTTTACAAATGCCTTGAACTACTGATTATTTTTTACACCATGTCAAAGTGAAAACATCTGGCTTACTACCATCAAAGGAATACATAATAAAACTTAGCAAAAAGCTTTCTTTATCCAAAAAGTGACAAACGTCACGAAACAAAAGTAGTCAAAGAAAGTACTGAGTCATGGTACAGTGTACCTGCCTCATGGCAGTCTTGCTGTTACTTTCCGTTTGTTACATGAAGACAAAAACTGCAGCGGTCTTTATGTGACTGCTACGTAAAGCAGGAAAGCCTTACCATCTTTCATGCGGACAATACTCCTCCCGCTTCCAGAATCACTAGCCACTAATACAAAATCAGGGCCTTGAATACCTAGCAAACACTCCATCTTGTTCAAGTTCCTAAGATCACTTAGCGACCAAGCCGTAAATCGCAGGCTTCCGTGTTCAGCGGATTATACATCAATCGCATTCTTCTGAAGGAATACAAAATGGCGGACGGAGACGGTGTTGCCAATACGGTATGAAAAATTTCAACCCAGCTGGCTTCATCTTGTTAATGGCGATATGAATACCATAAAACTCAACCGAAAGGTTCTCATTCTAGTCTTGTTTGTTTGCGTCTTAATTGCATTTCTGTGGATAAACTCTCGTCGTCTCGCGCCCTCCGTCCAACACGGAAACTTCGTTCCAGGTATTTCCCGGGATCGTCTCGACTACTTGAACACAAAAAGGCAAAATGCAAACACACACGGAAGACTAAATACCCAGCAGAATATTGACGGCACAGTCGCGGCTGTTCTTGTCATCGCTTGTAACAGACCCGAAGTAGAAAGATGCCTGGACAGTTTACTGAGACATCGTCCTTCAGAAAAGAAGTTCCCTGTAATTGTCAGCCAAGATTGCGGGCATGAGGAAACAGCTCGAGTTATCACCAATTACAGGGACAAACTTATGTATATAAAACATCCTGAGTTATCCGACATCGTCGTCCCTGAGGCTGTGGGTCATTTAAAAGGTTATTACAAGCTGTCGAGACATTTTAAATGGGCTTTGTCACAGGTTTTTGATGTGCTGCAGCAAGACACCGTTATCATAGTTGAAGATGATCTCGAGGTGGCACCTGATTTCTTTGAATACTTTGAAGCCACTAAAGGGTTGCTAGAAAAAGACCCCACCCTTTGGTGCGTGTCAGCGTGGAATGATAATGGTAAAGAAGGAAAAGTGAGGGGTAATGATTTGCTTTATCGCAGTGACTTCTTTCCAGGACTTGGGTGGATGCTTAAGAAATCTGTTTGGAATGAGCTTGCTCCAAAATGGCCAGCAGCATACTGGGATGACTGGATGCGACATCCAGCACAGAGACGTGACCGTGCGTGCATTCGACCAGAAATTCCACGTGCAGTCACATTTGGAAGAATAGGTGTCAGCCGAGGGCAATTTTTTGACGAGCATCTCAAATACATTAAGTTGAATGATCAGTTTTATCCTTTTACAGAAAGAAACTTGACATTTCTTCTCAAAGAGGAATATGATCCAAAGTTTTTTAATACTGTTTACAAATCACCTCTAGTTTCATTTGACTACTTTCGTTCTGGTAAGGTGATACCAGCTCCATCTGTAAGAGTACAGTATGAAACAGATGACGTTTTTAAGTCTTTAGCAAATCAGCTGGGAATCATGAGTGACATCAAAGCTGGAGTACCAAGAATGGCATATAGAGGTGTAGTCAGCTTTATCTACAGAGGTTTGCGGGTTTATTTAGCACCACCCAGGCACTGGAGGGGGTATGAATTCCATGAATGATAGAAATTTTAGCAGTACCCTTAAACATGTAGGCTTGAGGTTACTCCAAATTTTTCTTTTTTAAAACCATGTTAAAGTTCATTATTCTAGGTAATGTTTCCCAAAAGAACTAAAAATAATATAATTTTAAAACACACAAGTTATTGAGAAAAAGAGATTTTTTAAAGTTAATAAACCATCAAGGTGTAAAAATCGCCAAAAGGTATACTCCAGAGATCATATGTCAAATACTTTCAATCTGAGATTTCATGTCTGTCAAGAGCATCTCCTTGTAATCAAGCTTCAGCAGTTGCTCTTTATTTTGTTTTTATTTTGTTGCACATCACTTCCCTTCTGTTATGTCAATAACTGTTGACCACTGGCCTAAAATGTGTGTGCCTAAAACATGACTGTAACACTATCGCTTTACCGCAAAGTTGAACTTTGCATACTGAACACTAGGGGTTCTGTTTTTATATTGGCTGGTGGTTTTTTGAGTCAACATAAAATCTTTTGAAGGTAAAAACTTGCACTGGTTTCTTGAGAGAATCCCTCATCTTTGAATGTATTAATAGGGTATGTAGCATCAATAGTTTTCTGTGAAATTTGGCCAGAACATTCACTGTTAAGGGCCGTAGCCAGAAAAAAATTTTGACTGAGGCAATGTGTATGAATAACTTATGACTGAGGCAATCAGTCCATGGTTGAGTTCTCTTCCTAGGTATTAGGTACTATAAACAACAAAAGCCAAAGAAATGACCGAGGCAAATGCCTCAGTTGGCCTGTTACTAGCTACGGCGCTGAATGATCGGCGAAATTCGTCAAAATTTTACTGAGGCGAGTGCCTCGGTTGGCCTCATACTAGCTACGGCGCTGCTGTTAGATAAGGAGCAAAAGGGTGTCGGCTAATTCATTTATATCACAATACATTATGTGAATTTTTTGATAGTGGAACTTGACAGAACTATAAAAAGATAACCAATAGAAATAAAAGAAAATGCTGACACCACCTTAGAGACTGATGCTTTGTGATTAACACTGCACAGTTATTTTGCATCAGCGATTGCATTTGATACCCGATTGATTCATTAGAATTTCAGTCGGTCATTTTGGCATTACTACTAACTGGCTTCTGCCACCGTAGGAAATCCATCCACAAAACAGAATATAATTTTATTGAATTCCACATTCCATAACCTTTCTATTGATATCTAGTTTGTGGGAGTTTCTTTGTGAACAGGTTGACTTGTGTACAACTTTTTTTTCTGGAGGCAATGAAATTGAAGGGGTGCATAGAAAAAAGCTCTAAGTGACTCTTGCTAGGAGAATCTTGCAGTTTATCAGACATCATTTAGGGTCTTTTTCCATGCACACCTTCAATTATTATATTTTTCAAACCTGTGAAACTGATAGATTACACTTTATTCAGTGCCATTTTAACCTTAACATGTGCCTGGCTATGGGAGTCAACATGACGTGTAAACTGAACTCAATTGTTACTGTATAAAATCATGAGGATCTCCGCATTTTCACAGCAGGAACCATCCTTGATTTTATTTTCCATTGTACAGCAATAGTCCATATTAACTCATGAAATATTCTTATCAAGATTTGACTTTTGAATTGGGCCCCTCCCCTATATCCACCACTGGCATTAACCAAGCATTTTAGTGACCTATTTGGGGAAAACCGAGCTTTTAGTGGAAAAAAAATGGAGCATTAAGGTGGAGCATTTTAAGGGCGAAAAAAAGCTAATGTACAAGAGCTAATCCAAACCAACCAGTCACATTTTTATTCCCTTTGTTTCGTTTGCATTGTGACTGAGAATTTTAAACTCTAGCAACATACTCGCTTGAAGCTGAAAGCTCAAAAATGCATTTCTTCTCACCAAAGGAGTGGAAATGTTAGACTCCCCCTTCCCCTTTTTATAACGGAACAAGAAAAGAACAAAATTAGGGCTCCTGTTTAGGGCAAGAAAGAAACCATTTGTTTTGCATTCAACCCCACCCTCTTCTGCACACTTCTTGATTTGCCTCCAGAATGGTTTAAGTCGTGTGAGTGAGTGATTTTTATCTGAAAAAAGGTTCTGTAAAACAAAAATAGTAAAATAGTTAGCTTTTTACTTCCAGATTTCTTAGATGGTTCCTGAATATCCTTTGCGAAGGACTAGTGACAAGTGAGCTCAAAGAACAGTTGCTAGGAGATGAGGATCCCAAGAGACGCGGGCGCAGAAATTACCATAAAGTCCTCGAAATGAAGAATCGTTCGGACGGCAAGGATATGATGTCGAAAAGTTCGACTTCTCCATGGTTTCGCCGTTAGAGTTTTTTGCTTTGGAGGTGACTCCAAAGCTTTTTCATGGCACAGGGCAGGAAAAGGAATAACTTTGCTCCACGGACCTGTGTTTCTCCGCTTTGGAAAGATTCAACTTCGAGCAATGTGGCTACGTTAAGAATGCGACCTACTCCTCAAACACAATTCACTTCACTCGATACCTTCATGGCAGCTCACAGCCCTCGCCGATTTTGCCAAGCAAGACAAAAGTACATTTTAAGTGAGTATATTACCTTCAATTCGGCTCAGCTATTCCTCCTCTAATTTAGATCGCGAGAAAATGTCATTAAAATATAGGCCGGAATCTCGTTTATGAGCGAGAAGATAATGGCATGTTTATTTTATAATTTCCGTTTACATGCAGAACCTCTGACTGTGGATAAAAGAATTACAGATACTGGGTTTGTACCTGTCCAACAGAAGACAAGAAGTGACTCGAGGTGAGTGATTCGCCGGATGGAAGCGTCTAGAATTTTTTTTACAAAACCCTGCTGGAGTGGTGCAAAAACATTCGCGAAGCGTTTTATTGTCAGAAGACAAACATAATACTTAATAGCTGAAGTTTTGACAAAACAAGGATCGCTAAAAAAATTGTTAATTAATTTTAATTCCGTTTGTCGTTCGATCATCGTTTTACCGTGTTAAAACGGTTATGAACGTCGCTCTTTCGTTGAATTTATACGCAAAAAGTTATTAAGTTTTTTGTAAGCAGATGTCACCGACAAAGATTGATGTGATTTTATGTACATGTAAGCCTAAATTTGTACATGGGTCCAAAATTATCAACACACAGCTTCAAAAGAAAGTTACAGAACAGTCATAGCACCAACCACATAATACATTACACCTAAATTAATAGAAAAAGATATAACTACCAATTAACCTAAATTTGTTCTTCAGACAGCACATCCATGGACCGGTGATTTCACACAAAGAATTATCCATATTAATTACTGCTGTTTCAATATGCATTTGTGGCCAGAGGGGTCGCATCCAAATTTCTACCAGTGAAATAACAGTATTTACTGTACTTCAGGCTGCCTAGATATCAAATCTTTAATTAAATTCCACTATAAAACCAAATAAAGATAAGATTTTAATTACGAAGTAATCCAATGTTTGCTTAGGAACTGAAGAATTGTACATAGTCAATGACACTGTACTTGATGAGCTTCCTTAGTTTATACCGAGATATCAAAAGATGTAGCAGGAACTGAAAAATGTACATATCCATTGACACTCGAGCCTCGTTAGTTTATGCCTAGATATCAAAAGATGTCTGTATTAGAGGTATCATATAGAGAGGTAGAGGTAGAGGTATCATATTTGGAATAGCCAGGGAAATCCTTGCCCACAGGCCCTAGGTTTGTTTGCTATTTTTAATGGAACTGCTTCCCACCAAGTTGGGTAGATGTTAGATTGCACCTTTAAGTTGGGAGTGTTCATGTAGAATGGTGCTTTAACTTTCAAAAGTCAAAACTAAATTGTTTTCTTGCTTTATAGCACATAACTGGTCATGCAGAACATAGAACACAACACATTGTTTGGGTTAATTATTTTATTGTGAGACAATTTATTGTGAACTTTCTATAAATATTTCTCATTTAATTGAGGTTCTTGTACCTGTATGCTGCCGACTGTCAGTGATGGTATATAATTTGTTGATTCGATTACGCATTTATTGTGAACTTCCTATAAATATTTCTCTTTTTTGCAATCAATGAATTAGGCCTAGATTTAAAGGTCTATCTTAGGAGAATTTTTCCAATAAATCTTTTCTTCAAAAACTTCCATGAAAAAGACTACCCAGAGAATATAATTTGAATCTTACCAGGCCTAACTATCCTCAACATACTCCCTAGGTATTTACTGTACAATCCCTAATTTGTTGATTTCCTTTATTCTTGTTATCTGTCTGCTTGACAAGGTTAAGTGGAGTTGTAAAGTGATTTACAAGTTGATCAATCTTGGGGAAGGAATTGTGTGATATTACTGTCAGTGACCTCGGTTAAATAAATAGATTCTTTGTTGTCATACCTCTGTTCAGAAATGGATACTAAATATACATGTATCATCAAAATGTGGTAAGAACAAAAAAGTGGCACAAGCTGTTAAAGGGCCCTAGTCAGCCACACCTTTGTTTTTGTTTACATGCAAGAATTTGGCTTTATTTTTCGGAGCCTGTCGAAACGAAGAAAAATCACTGTGAAACTACTCGAGATAATTAAACATACCTACAGGAACACAGCTTACAGTAAAACAATAAGAATTCGCTTCACCATGCTATATCAATAATTTCGATGTCATCGAAAATGGTGAGGCGGACTAGGGTCCTTTAAGGCGAGAGTGCCAGTGAATTTGTTACCACATATTAGTGTCTATTACTGAACAGATGCACAACAACAGATAATCTACTAATCTTGTTTTACATAAAATAATAAAGAAAAAAAAGTTGTTGATGAAAAATCTGTGTCTGTCCTCCAATAAATCATAAGCAAAAACCAATCAAAATGTGAGAATAATTGGACTTGGTGGGAGGCGCAGTGGTGTCATGGTTAGCGCACTTGTGTCCAGATTGAGCCATATGATACAGGACCTTTTCTGTTTCCTAGCTGGTGTGCATATAAATAGGTACTATTAACTAATGACATTAATGCTTGGGTAACCCTGCGATGCATTAGCATCCCAACCAGGGAGAGGTAGAAATTAGACCCAGAATAAGCTCTGGCCTGATGTGCCACTTGGCTCTTATGCAGACTTAACCTTGCACTGACATTTAATCTTTGTTGTCTTGCTAGTGATGCAAGAACTAACGATGTTCATCAACGGCTGAGTCACAGACGTGTAACCCACAGAAGTCCACCCAGTAATGCATACACAACAACAGATAGTAGCAGTGAAGGAGAAGTCAACACCCAAAGAGTTTTAGCACTTGGAAAATGCAAACTAAACAATGAAGACCCAGTTACCAGTGATGCCTCATCTGAGTTGTACAGAAGTAGCTTCTTTCGGCCAGGACCTAAGCTTCCGATGACATTTAATCGCAGCACATCAATACCCACAATGCCTCGTAGCACTACTGATCTCATTGCTATTGGAACAATACCAATAACATCTCAACGGCAAACTCCAGTTAAACCTATGTCCAGGTAAGGGTGTAGAAAATAGTTACTGCGATAAGGAATAAACATGATAATTTTTTTCTCAAGCATCTGAGCGGGCCGGAATCCTAAATCCTTTAATTTGATTGGCTAATTGCTCGATCATGACCAGTCCAGCTTTTTACTGAATACGGCCCATGGGCCGGATTTTTTTCCCGCTGTACCTAAATTTCACTCCTAAAATTTAACAGTAATCGTCATCTTTTGCCTTTTGCCTACTTACTCAGGGCTGGGTTGTTCAGAGCCCCATTAAGCTAACCCAGAATTAGCCAGAATTTCAATTTCAGGTTTGTAACTTATCATTGAGGTTTTCTGTTTCTATTGTTTGGCCTTCTGTTTTGAGCTTGAGTAATCTCAACTTACATGAGATATAAGAAGTAGAAAGCATTTTTCTACAAGAAAAATTAATACATTACTTAACTTTTAATCCTGGGTTAGCATTAATTAGCTTTTGAACAACCTGGCCATGGTGTTTCTGCAGTCCAATGGTCGATATTTGCCTAGTCCCATTACAGGTGAACCCTGCTATTTCGAGCTCTCAGGGTAAACCAAAAATAGTTTGAAATAGCCGGAATTTAAAT
Organism: Platygyra sinensis; assembly: GCA_019787425.1. Classification (NCBI taxonomy): domain Eukaryota; kingdom Metazoa; phylum Cnidaria; class Anthozoa; order Scleractinia; family Merulinidae; genus Platygyra; species Platygyra sinensis. The sequence continues at coordinate 8,757 of JAHPZR010013486.1, forward strand.
AGCCTGTGGTAAATAACTGCAGACTCAAGGGAAATGGTTTTGAGTTCGGAATAACAGGGAACTCAAAATAACCAAGTTCAAATCAGCCTGGTCCAATTGTTTTTCCTAAACGTTGTTAAGTTCAATGCTTCCCATCCTTAACTACATGAAGTACTGTTTAGGTAGGAATGTTTCAAGAAATCCAGACAACATTCAAGGAAATGCTTACCTGGACATTTTCCACACCAAATTAATTTAATTCCTGATAAAGAAAATGAATTGAGTAGTTCCAGAAAATATCCGTACATTCCCCACCCCCTGACTGCTCTGGAAATTCCAATTAAACTTCATGAATTTCTTTAAATTTTTTGGTTTTACAGAATCCCCCACTCCTAGGAAATTCCAATCCCTGCTATGAGGGAATATGGATATTTTCTTGAACTGCACATTGTGAAGAATGGGGATTTTTTTTTTCTCAGCATTTATCTACCTGTATCATGAGATTATATTTTCCTATGCTGTTGCAGTCTAGGTATAACTTCAAGTTGTACAGACGAGCAACGACTTCTAAAATCAAATAAAAAGGAAAAGAATAGCAGGGACATTTTGTTAGTTTACACTGAGACTTGAAGGCTTTCATGCAAAACGGGCATATATCGCTTTTTGGGCTGACTTTCACTTCTTGCAGGATCAAGCTAATTTTTGGCACGCTGACTTGTTTTGACATGAAAAACATCATTCTGTAATTGTTTTTCTTGATCTTTGCTTCATTTTCGAGAAATAACATATGCAAAAAAACTCCAAGCCGCATCTTAAGAAGTGAATCTTTTGAACTTGGATATGATCCAAGTGATGCGATGTAAACAGTTATTTCTGGCAGCTTCGACAGCATGGGTTTTTTTTTTAAATCTTTTGGGTTTTGAAAGACGTAGAGAAACAGACCGCAAAAAAAAATCAAGCAACCTCATATCCAACCAGTGTCACAACAAAACAAACCTGAAACTTGCCCATTCAGCGCCTTATTCACTTGCGCTAACAAAGTAATGGTAAGAGATTAGAGATTAGATTAGATTAGAGATTAGATAATTATATTGGATAATAAAGAAACAAGAGTTCTTTTGTTTTTCGTTCAACAAACCAAGTTTTTTTGCATGCTATTTCTTGAAAACAAAGCGCAGATCAACAAAGACAATCACGGAACAATGTTTTTTCCTGTCAGAACAAGTCCATCTGCCAAAATTAGCCCAATCCTGCAAAAAATCAGCCCAATAAGCTATATAATTATGTTCTTTTTGCACGATAGCCTTCAACTGGTCTTTTTGCTACTCACATACATTATAATTAACAGCATATGCACAGCACCATTTCAGAAAATTTTAGATAAATGTATTTATCTTTGTATAACCTGATGCAAATGCTAGAATGAGTATGGAGACCTTAGAGGTGTCTGTATATTGAAGCTGTAAGCAAAGGTTCAACAAGGGCTTTCATATTTTTGAAAAAGGGTGTATTTGAAATTCCAAGAAAGTTAAAAAAACATCCATCTTAACTTGATTTGAGCAGAACAAAAATAAAAATTGTTTTCTAACTGTAACAAACACACAACAATCTTTTTTCATCTATGCATGAAGTATTTAAATGAGCTCTGGTTAATACTGTTGCTATGACATTTGCTTTACATTCTACTCGGTTTTAAAACATGATAAATAACATCTTGGGTTCAGGATTGTTTTTTCTATGCCCATAAACAATCATATAAAAATTTGAAATATCTTTCTCATTGACAAATAACCATGGTAATCATATTTGTTGCACTAAACAGTTTCCTTGTTAACATTATGCAATTCATAGCCTTGAAAGAAATTTGTGAATGCATTGTGTAATTAACTTTTCAGATCGTCATCTGAGGAAGATATTCAGCTCATGCCGAAGGCAAAAACTGGAGGATTGTTAGTTTCGATTTCTATATTTCAATTTCTACTAAATGTAACATTTTAAAATAAGATCAAACAATCTTAAAAGTAAAGAAAAATCACCAGTCAAGTATCATTAACTGTAAAGAGTCCTGTTTAAACATCATTTTAAATGGAATCCCTATTTTTCAACCCTCAATTATTTAAATCTCCCGATTATTCAGAGCAATTTTTAGTTCCCTTGGCAAAAATAGAAAAATTTTACCTTCAATATTTTGAACCTGTCTTCCACAATTTTTCTTCAATATTTTGAACCTGTCTTCCAAAATTTTCCAAGCCATTTCCATTCCATGCAAAATTGAAAAATTGGGATTCGACTGACTGTAGTTTTCTAAAAAAATTTTTTTTTACAAACAATATTTAAATTTAATTTAATTTTATAAACTACCCTCCTTTTTTCTGAGTTAAGTGTGCAGTGTTGCTTAATCTACCATGTAAGACCACCATTACGATTATTAATAGAACAATAATTTGAACAATCTTCCCAAAAAGAAATACAATCATTTTTGTCAAAAGTAAATTTAAAATTAGGCAAGACTGGGCAGTAATAATTTTGAGGAGAAAAGAAGTCCTTACATAAAACAAACTCACAATCCTTGAATTCCATTTGACAAAAATGCCTTTTCTCTCCCTTTGTTGTGTAGGTGGAAAACAAAAGCAACATTAAATCTCAAAGGTAAGATATGTGACTCTAATCCTGCAAGATCATTCCAAATTTTTTTTTAAGGTTAAATCTTCGTCAGTCCAGGTGCCCATTAAAGTTGGAGCTTATCATGGTTGCTGAACCATGAAGCAGCTAGGAGTATTTTTGCTCCCCACTGGATAAGATGCCTGTCCATCACATAGTTACCACCCACAGGGCTTGGAAAAAGTGCTGTTAAGTTATCCAAGAAAAGTAGATTTTCCAGCTGGCGCAGTTGTCATTCTCACTTCCCCAATGGGCAAAGTCCCTTGAAAGTCATCTGCCAACAAAATATAAAAGTCCAACAATCAAGACGTTTGCAGAATTTGAGAGCTGCTTGTCCGAAGAGCAAGTTGGAATTCAAGTTTTTCTCAAGCCCAGAGTGGTCCTCATCTTATTCACTGTTACCCATTTATACACCTGGGTGGCAGGAGGCACTGAGAGAGTACAAAAACAAGGTTCAATCCAGGGTCCAACACACTAACCATGAGGCCACCACACCTCCACATTAGTCTCCTTTGCAGCCATTACTGGGTTATCTTGCAATGCTTCTCCCCCACTGATGGGGGAGAAGCGTTGCGTGACGACCTTAACAACAGCTGCAAAGGAGACTACCTCCACACAGGCTTAACCCATTGACTCCTGTACCACCTGTTACCGCCCCTGACGAGCCTTAGCCTTTGTTCTTCTTCTGACATCATCACCTTCGATCAACTTTTTCTCAAAATTTCAATTTCTGCGCATGCCTAAGCAAAAATGTCATTAAGCACGATGCTGGTGGAAAGAAAGGCATGCACTGTCATGTTGCAAACGCCACTTTGAGTAGATTAGAACTAATTTGGTCCTGAAAATCTTGAAAATGTCCAAAAATTGCATTTTTGCAGGGCTTCTGATATTCTGCGATGTTGCAATTTCGCATAATTGACCTCAAATCGCAACTTTTCGCATAATTTGTCAAAAGCCGCATAATTCAGGCAAAATTGTAGCCCACAGAAATTTTTCACTGTGCACCCGGCTGTGGTGCAGGTGTTGGCTGTGGTTCCTTGCAGGACATACTCATAATAACATCACTTACATTTACCTAAAAATACTTCCAGTGTTGCCATCGGTGATAGGCATTTTCTAAGATTTTTTGTAATCTGATCTGTTGCTTATCTTTTTGGAAAGTTTAGTGGCTTCCATCCACCTTCATCAGAGTTACGATCGTATTAAAGTTTGTTATTGGTCATGCTAAAAAACTACAGAAAGTGGGGTGTTGGCACAAGTAAGAACAAACTTTAATATTGCAACTCTGACGAAGGCGGACGGAAGCCATTAAATGGACACAATCAGCTGGTGCACATGTGCATTAGATACCATTTCATAGATAATTTGCATATTACAGAGACACATCCATACTGTTTTTTACTAAATATGATAAAAACAACATTATAGGATGAGCAAGAGCACACTCAAAAACCTGTTTTTCAGTAAACGATTGAAAATCAAGCAAAACACTGCGAAGATTGAAGCGGAATTCTAGATGTACTTTGATTTCAGGTTGGGGTGAACTCTTTTCAAAGTGAGAAAACTAGTGTCCAGGTCAGTGTGGTCCCAAAGCTGACTATGTCATTTAGAAAAGAAAAGCAACAGATCAGATTACAAAAAGTCTTAGAGATAACTTCCTTACATTACATTTTTCTGCATATGTTCATCAGGATGTAAATATCCAGATCCTATGGTTGGAGCGAGCCCTTCCTTCCAGGCAAGAATCACAGAAATGGCCCAGCTGGAGGTAGAAACAATAAAATTCGAGAAGACAAAAAAGACGAGAAAAAAGGCTTCAAGTTCCTAGCTGTGTACAAATTAAATTTATTTAGAAACTGCTATTAAATAGCTAGTTTAAGGTTTTTTTTTCCAATTTAAATTATGTTAAGCGCAAAGTGCAACCTCAGTGTTGTTAGTTCCTTTTAATTTACTGTTTATTTCTTTGAAATTCATAGGAAAATTCATATCTTTCTACAACCAAATATGCATTTGAGTTGGGGAGAACATTTTTACCCAGACATTTAAATCCGCAAGCAGTGTATAAATTGTACAAACCACATGCTGTTTTGTGTACATGAATGTATATATTAAATAATTTCTTTTACTAGTTGTGAAAAAAGAACACTTTTTGAAATAGATTTTTATTGGAATATAATTTATTTAACTTTATTTGGTTAAGTCCTTAAAAATAAATAGCCATTTTTTGTGAATATCAAATGACTACAAAACTGAATGCCATATTTGGACAAATTCTCCCAACAAATTCCATGAAAAGTTATAAGGACTAGTGTTGAGAAAATGCATGCTGACATCAGGACCAAAAAGGATTAAGAGTGTTAGGTTAAAAATGTCCTTCAACATATTCACCTATTTATAGTTTGGTGCTATTATAACCTTGCAAATGTTGCAAAACGTGATTGAATGTTAATCAATTAAAAAATAAAATCTGAACATGAACAATTTTTATGCCATCTGGCTTTGGGGATGACATTTAAAAATCAGGAGTGGAGTTGCAATTCCATGAAAAAAGGTTCTCAGAAGGGGAAATCTACAGTACAAAAATACAAACAAGTTCAAGATCACCCCCACAAAGTAATTCATGTAAGAACACACAACAGTGCACAATGCTTGGTTTCATTCTACACCCACTATTACTTCACAAGACTCCTGATGTGCAAACCCTAACCAGTACGAGTCTTTGATATGGGTTAATTATTTTTCTTTTAAAATTAATTATGTCAACTAAAATCATCGACTTCAAATAAACTATGTGATCAATTATTATTTTAACAACGTCTACAATGAGTAATAATTTTATTAACGTTATTATCAGAAGAGCGCTATAGTGATTGAAGTGTACATGAAGCATCGTCAGTTTTCTTTTTCATTGGAATTTGGCAGTGCTCCATCTTCTTGGTAAACTCGGTGTTATTTAACTGTATAGGAACAAGTTTAATTATGGTGAAGGTGTTGAAAATAAAATAATGATATCATGCTGATCTGTCGTTACTATAGTATGGGCTTGTAAATGATCCATGTATAATTTCTCCTTACAATATAAGAACATTGCCAGGCTGAAAGATGACTAGAATTTTTAAAAAACATCATCAACCTTGGTGCATCACCTTCAAGAAAATTATGCAAATGTAAATATAAGCAAACAGACACATGAATTTATAATTTATGTGATGCAGCAACGAGTGAGAGTGGACAATTTGACAGTTTGTTATCGTAAAAAATCAAATGGAAGTCAGTTTCATGCACTTGTCCTGTTATAAACAATGAATTTCATCAAGATTGTCAAAGTAGTCTGGATTCAATCGGCTATCGCCTCATGGATCCACAGCTACTCTGACAATGTTATGACAAAATTCATGATCAATAAGAGAACAGACGCATGAAACACTGACCTCAGTTTGTTACGTAGAAATTATTAAAGTCAAGTTATTTGCTTCTTTTGTAATGCACAGCAACTACAGATGCATTTGTTGTTTTACAGTGTGCGGCACGGTAAAATTGATAACATGGAAATAAGTTACTAAATAAAATATTGTTTACTTGACTTCACTGCAAAAAGGAGTCAGAAACTTGGATTTATTACATTTCCACATGATGAATATTAAGTTTACTTCCACACCCGTCCCCCCCCCCCCCCCCACCCCCAAAAAAAGAAAGAACATGGCGTTTTCACGTTGATTTTGAACTGGAATAAAATTGCAACAGAACGAGAAAAGCAACGGAACATTCATTCTACGCTAGAACCGAGTACATTGCCTTCTTTCCTTAACCAAGAGTGATAGTTTGCAAACACAGTGCGTGGCTCTTGAGCCGGCCAACCGGAGATAACACTTCTTGTCTCCTAGTTAACAAATTGACGTCCATTTTTCAGGCGTCTGTCCTGCTATTGATCATGAATTTCGTCATGACATCGTCAAGTAGCTGTGGATCTAGGAGACGATAGTCGAGTGGATCCGCAGACTTCTTTGACAATAATGTCATGACGACATTCACTGTTAATAACAGGACCCTGACAGACGAATGAAAAACTAACGTTCATTTGATTTTTACGATCACAAATTGTCAAATTGTCCGCTCTCGCTCGTTAACGCATCGCATAAATTATAAATTCATGTGTCTGTCCGCTCATTGACATTGAGAATTAGCTAATGACCGTGTGAAGTGTGATTAAACGCTTAACTTCTTTTTGTTTCTTTTAAATTCTGCGTTTTGCCATCATTTGCATCCCAGATTCATCAAGTTTGCCAGGAGCTATTAAAACAAACTGGGCAAGCTCTTAGATGACGAATGTGTGGTTACAAGACGTAAACTTGATACAAGTTCCATTTTTTCATTTTGTGTTTCAAATTCCACTCGCGCGCGTCGCGCACGCGATGTACCACGCAAATTGCCCGTGCGCAAAGCATATAGAAATGATCATGTGTTTGTTTAGAAAGAATACAGACTACTCGTAAAATTTAAAACGATCAACTTCAAAACAAACGTAGGTCACTTGTTACAAGTTTAACAGCTTCCCCGCCTCCAAACTGGAACTCTGCGCTACCTACCACCGGCTTTATGTTGAAAGATTTAACACCATCAGAGGCATCGCAACGAAATATTACGAGCTTCCCTAAATTTCAATTTACCAGGTAATTACCCCAGAACAAGCAAGAGATTCTCACGGAAACTGAAGTGGTCAGCCAGTGGTTAATTGTTTAGAGAGGAGGTGCACTCTAATTTCACAGCGAGACCCGCACCCTTATTATAATTCCATTAGCAGTTTATTTGATTTTGTATTCATAACACATGTTTCTGTCGTTTCTGAGAGAGCTTTGCGGGTTGAATGTGGTGAGAAAACTCCCTAATCAACTGTCTTTTCATTCCTTGTCGAAAATATGAAAACAAGCAGGATGACTTAGCAAATTAGATCAAAAAACGTGGCACTGTTCTCTAATAAACTATTCTCGAAGCTTTAAAAAGACGTTACAGGTTCACCTTTCTTGTGGACTATAGCGCTCCAGTCGAATTTCACAACCAGCTAAAATTCTCACCAGAGTCAACGAGAGCTTAGCTTGCGCTTGTTTGACAAGCAGAATATGTCAATCTTTCCGACAAAGACTGTCCGCTTCAGTGATTAAACCACACTTCATATAAACAAATAGTTTTAAAACCCGGAAAACTTAACATGAGCAAAGAAAGATGCAAAGATCTAGGCTTCGGGTTCACGCACGTTACACAATGACCCGCGCTGATGACAGTCGAGGATAGTCGATTTTCAACGGTTAATGGTCGAAGAAAACTTACTACCGTTGGCGTAAATTCCTAAACAGCGAAAAAGAAAGTCTGAACCCATGACAGGCTACAAAGAATTCAGAACTAAAGAGTTCAACATCAGCAACTTGGGAAAATTCTAACAGTTACCCAATATACCTTCGTTAACTCGACACATTAAAGCCGCTAGGCGTCTGATATTCAGTCACTTCGAGTAATTCTACGACGCAGTGGACATATCATAGTTTCATCAAACTAGGAGTGATGCTCTTTTAGTACTGATATCGCAACTTTTAACAACAAGAGACTGAGTCGCCGGTATGTTAGCTATAAAATAAGACGTTGGACACATTCACAAAGTGAAATGAAGCCTAACAATAATTCTCCCCTCAGAAAAAAACAAACGAAACAAACTCTTTAAAGAAATAATTTGGTTTTATCAACTGAGTTGATAATGTGAATTAGCCACCGTAAAGAGATTCGAAAGCTGACGTTTCGAGCGCTAGCCCTTCGTCGGAGCGATTCGCTCCGACGAAGGGCTAGCGCTCGAAACGTCAGCTTTCGAATCTCTTTATGGTGGCTAATTCACATTATCAACTCAGTTGATAAAACCAAATTATCCTGTAATACTCCCACCGACGCAGCACCATAGTTTCTTTAGAAACTTACCCCCTCTACTCTTTAAAGAAAGCCGACTTTTTCATTGAATGGGGTGACGCTTTGCACGAGGAAGACAGTTGCTAAAATAAACTGACAAAGCTTTGTACTAAAGTGGTATTTCAAGACTCTCGCAGATGCTATCAAAGCAATTTCGATACACTGTCAGTAGGCAGGTGACTGAAAGGAAAAAGAAAATCATCAACTAGGGTGTATAACCTTGATCAATAACCTAATTCTCTGAACTACCTTTAAAAGGAATGTATGACTTTCAGTATGAGAATTGGCTGTTTGTTTGAGCTTGGGACTGGAAGGATTTTAAATTCTCGTTGTAGAGCTCTCCGCTAGTGGCATAAAAAACAAGACTGTTGTTTGCTTTTGATACCGTGAGACAAAAATAAAGGTGCTTAGTGCGCATCTTGAAAAGTGTATCTAAATTTTCCAAGTTCGCTGTTTGTAATCCGTGCCAATCTTCTCCATCCTTAACCATCCTTGTTCCTTTATGGTTTATTATTATCTCTTTGGTGTTTTTCTATCTTAGTAAACTGCTATTTCCAGGTTTACTTTATTTTTTAAAGGTACTTTTACAAGTAACCAAAATAACTCGAAATATCGTGACTCGGCTACTTTGCGTTCGAGGAACGAATACATCAAAAACCCCGCACTCAAATTAAGCGTAAAAAGGTCGCACATGCAAACGTGTACAGGTGTCAAAGTTCTAAAAGCTGAACAAGCAACCAGCATGAACTGGCTAAAACTGCGTGGGAAATGTTCCTGGGAAACGGAACGTGCATGATACGGGAACGTGCGTGTGAAAAAATTTGACGGCTAGATGGACACAGGTGGCTTGTGCAGGGAACATTTTGCATGCACGAAAATGCGGGGGTGTTTCTTCCGAGCTGTCGATAGCCGGGAAAGCTGCCAGCTGTTAGCTTTAAGCAGCTTCCTTACAAATGAACACGAAAAGAGATGCGAAATAGGTCGAAAAATCTTCTGGAACTCGATGGACACAGGTGGCTGTTCAGGGAACATTTTACATGCACAAAAATGCGGGGGCGTTTCTTCCGAACTGTCGATAGCGGGGAAAGCTGCCAGCTGTTATCTTTAAGCAGCTTCCTTGCAAATGAACACGAAAACTGATGTGAAAGAGGGCGAAGAATCTTGTGGAACTTAGAGATGTAGTTATATTACCTACAAGGATTTTGAGCGATTCGCTGTTTTTATTTATATTGAATTGTTGAATTAAGAAATTTATAAACAAGTTACCGGGGTTGCAAGCCATTGAAAATCGTTTCGAAAACCAATTAACTTTCAATACTCAGTGTCACTGCGAGGTTAAAAATAAAAGGCTGTTTGCAAAGTTCTCGAGCTGAGCTGAACGAATGGACGGGATTAAACAATTCTGAAAGAAAACAGCCTTCACTGCATGGGCTCAAGAGTCCAGTTGTCTTAGCCCGTGTATACCCTGGCATTTCGTAAACCAATATAAACAGGTGCAAGTTCAGTTTTAACAGGTATTGCAAGCTTTGCTCATTTGTCAAATCGACAAGTAGAGTTCCAGGTGAGCGACAACGAAATTGTGAACTGGTTAGCACAGATATTTCCCGAGCTAATTGTAGCTTGTTCTGACATTTATAGAGTCAAAAGCAAAACGTTCTTGAGATCTTCCTAAAGGAAATTAAAATTTGTATTGAAGAGACCGAGAAAATGTTAACTACAATCAAACAACGGGTAATTTTCAATGGCCTTATTAGTGAACTTTTCAAGAAAATGGACAATAGATTGCAGGTTACAATACAAGCTGCCTCAATACAAATTTGGCTTTGTTTAGAAAGAGAATACAAATTGAACGTGCTCGTAAACTTTCTCTGTAGCGAAAATAAACAACTGAATCATTCAGTGTCGTCTGTTTTGCGTGGGCTAAAAAGCTTTCCTTCGGAAATAAAATTTTGCTTTTACACGAAGACTTGTTACCTGTAAATAATATTTGATTTGATCTCGAAATCAAATAGAGAGGTTTTTGCTGAGTAATTACGCTGAAATTTGTACTTTGTAGTTTTATCTTCAAATTCATTTTGGCGCAAGAAACTATTCTAGTTGCGCGTAACACTTTATTCTCGCAATGCTTCTATAAAACAAAGTGAAATTTGGAAAAGTCCCAGAGAACTGCTTGGGAAAACCATGACAGATGTGTTGTGAGTACCGGTACTCAAGGGTACACAGGGAGAGAGGGGTGGGTTGGAGTTTATTGAGACAGCCACTGACTAAGGTAGCATCCCGTCCAGAGGGGAATAGTATAACTTCTAGTTGCTTCATGTTATGGAAACCGAAGCGCCGGTTTTATATAAGACCTACTAGATTTGATAGCTAATTTTCTTAAATTTACCAATGTGAATGCCTCGCTTGTCACCGCCCTAAAATTGTGAGTTTGTTGTTGTCGAAGATAAAAGCTCTGGAGTTGCTTTCATACGAAACATTGAAATAGATGACATCGTTCGGCTGCAATCAGTCTATCTTTGGAACGTTTGAGTTCAAAAGCAAAACATAAGGAGCAGATCGTAAGTTATCGGAATTTCACCGTTCACATTGGGGGGGCTGACTCATTGAGCGCAAGTTCGAGAGGTTTGGATTTAAGAAATAGATGGAGTCACTGGTGGTTGTTTACCATTTACTAAGAAAAACCGGTTGGTCGACAGTTGTAGCAAATGGGACGCGTCAAATCGTGAATAGGAATTTCCCCGGGATGCGCTCGTTCCATTTCAAAGACTTTTTCTCAGAAGATAGGATCAAAGGCGATCCAAGCCAAAAGGCCTGGAACTAATACAGTACTAACAAATGGAACGCACATTCTCCATTTGAAAATTCCGTCTGGGAATTTTTCTCTACCTTTCAAGAAATCCCGTTTTCTCGAGAAAATTTCCGTAGCTCTCTCTGTCCGGGGGCATAGATTGATACCCGCGAATTGTAAAACAACCTGGCAATATGTATGTAAACTTGACTAGAATCCTACATCCACAAAAGGAGTTCCAACGAAGGGAATACTCCTGACATTTCATGCCCTACAGAAAGAAGAAGATTCAGTATTGTAAGATTTCATATCCTAACCATCAATATGTGGTCGTTTGTTTTTTTATTATCACAGCGAACTTCGTTGGTTTCTTTCTACTTCAGTAACCTGCCATTTGGAAGATTCTCGATTTGAAGGGGTAATTTTGCCCATTCTAAAAAAAAGCCTGACTTCGTTATCGCGGAATAGTTTCTTTGAACTAATCATCGATGAAGACCTGGACAAAAAAATCTACTATCCTCTTCTGTAAAAACTTTGATTCCACGCAAAAGAAGCTCCAAAATAATCAAACACAACATTTTGAAATATGCCCACAACAACACAAACATACCGATAAAATACATTTCAACTGAGCATTATTATTATAGAAAGCGAGTATAACAAAACTAGAACGCAAATAAAAAACTCAAAACTAATTTTTCATGAATAGCGGCATATCGGTCAAGTTGCTAAAATTATGATGATTTAGTGACAATGACAACACTTTGATGATAAAGTTAGTGCACCAACAGCAATCGTCAAGTCAGGTTTCTTGGGGTTTCGGTTCGCTTGCGTCAAACTCTGGGTAACTATCTCAGCATGTTTGCAACCAAAAACAACGGGGTGAAAATTCGAGAACTGGCACGTAGGCTCAATTAACCCAAGATATTCTCTACACCTGTCAGTACAGTAAGCGATAAATATTGGCGCGACTGCTCAAAGAGTGGTTAATATCTTTCACAGACATTGAATGTGGGGAATTTTGATTTAAAAGGACGAAAATGTCAAATTGTTTACCAAAGTTGATTTTTATTATTTTAATCACCGCAGGAGTTGCGACTTTCCGCTCTTCCGGAAAAACTATGAAGATTAGAAAGCGTTCGTCAAAAACACTACACTCTTTTATTAAGTTCTTAATTCGCTTTAATCACGTACTTGGGTTCTCCTGTTCCGCTTGCAAAACTCTAGTAAATTCGTCTGTCGTTCTCCGAGCGTCATTACCTTCAAACGCGCCTTTTAAACCTCTCAGTTTGTGCAATGATTAAAAACAGGAGGGAGCTATTGATAATATGAATGACGCGTTTTTTAAAAAATCTGGCTGGGATATTATTGCGAAATTATTGAAAATATTGAGCAACGTGATAGAAGAAAGAGAAGTCTTAAAATTGTTAAAAAACACAGTAATGTTTTTACATTTCCCCATCACTGCAATACTTTCATGAAATTTCGTCACTTTATTGATTGTTATCTATGTCAATATCCGAAATTTCCAAATTCTGAATTGGTCTTCAAGGTGCGAAAACAATGGTCCTTAATCCCACAAAACGCATTTCCCATATACAACAGCACATTTTCCGACATTTTGAGATTTAATGATGAAGTGGTGTGAATTACAGGAAAGCATAAAATTAGAATGAGTGCTTACCTCACTCGTTGTAAACAAGAAATATTTGCATAAACTGGTGTTTTTCACTTGCAGGTTTGAAAGCAGCTTTTTTTCAGTTCAGATATTCTTAAAAAAGAACCATTTCTATATGCCACCATAAATAAGATCAGGTTGTTAAAAATCTCGGCCAACCAGCTGAGGCACCCGTTTCTAAAATTAAGCTAATACTGATGTAAGTCAAAATTTAAAACGACATCTCGAACAATACGTTTGCAAATAACGTCAGTTAAAGCAAGATCTGTTCGCTTTGACATTCAGTTCGCTTCAAGGAAATATAATCACAGACAAAATCTTAAATTCAAGCGAATCAAAACAAGGCCTAAAATAAAAATAAAATCAGCAAGATGCGTGTTAGTGCTAGCACTGAACGCCATAAGAACCGACTTGCATTCACAACTACAGATAACTCGGCTGTTCTGGACATAAAAATATAAAAACTAACATTAGTCGCTTTTTTCGTCAAAAACAAAACCAAAATAACAATTCTGAAGATTAGAAAATCTCCAATCATTGTCCAATCACGAGTATTATTAAAACAGTTAATAAAAACTCGTTAATTTTCTTGACACGTATAACGGAAGAAATGTTCTATCTTCTACTTTCCCAACACGTACTCTTAAGAGCAGAAAAAGTCTAAAGTTATAGAGGTTAAGCCTAAATGTACGATTGCTTAAAGTACAAAACTGCGCTCGACAGTTGCCAAGAAAGAAATTTTTGATACTTGATTTCAAATAATGCAATAAACAATACTACCATAGACGTTTGAATCCCGAACATTCACAAGTATTAGAGGCGAGAGAAATTTTCTGCCCGATCGCACGTTAAAATGAGTTCAGGATCGAGAAAGGAAAGAAATTACTGGACTTTCACAAGAGTCGTTTGCGCTAGATAATGTACCTATAGAGAATCTAATCCAATATAAGACGGACTTCGTGTTGTTCATCTTCGAGAGAGTTAATACTTATCGTCTCACAGTCAAATATGGCGCTCTCTTGTAGGGCTGTGTTTCGCAGAACCGTTCCTGTGAGACTTAGCCGGCGTAAAATTGCCACTAAACATCTGGTTCAGGTGGCAACAGCCAATCACAGGCGGCCGTTCGCGGTCACTCGACTCCGCTTGCATAATCCGGTCAAATATAATACAAACACCGGTAGAAGTATAGCGAGGGGTTTGAAAAAGAGAGAAAAGAAAACACCTTAACAGACCGGCAGGACAGCCCTGCTACGTTTCGGTCTAATAATCAACCGCCCTCGCGAGGCTTGGAAAAAATGAGCGGCAAACTTGAGCGGGAAAAAGCCGTCGCGCCCCAGCCGAAACCGCGGCAACGGCTTCGGCCGGAAAGAATGAAGCGTTTTAATGGTTTTATTTTTTTGCTTCTCTCTCTCGAAAGAACAGTCGAAGGATGATTGGCAGCCAGCTGGCGGTCTCTAAGCACGTGGGTCGTGCAGTGACCTCTCGGTGTCACCTGTGTGTTTAATAAATCAACCCTATCGCTTCGAACGCTCATGACACCTGTCTGCGAATACACCGCGTACAGATCAAAGCCTGCATCGGATTGGCTAATAGCGAACGTCTCCAAAGCGACCATTTTGGACACTTGAAAGCAGGTTGTTTCACATTCAACAGGTTGTTTTTTCTCTTGGGAAGGTAGCTTCGACCGTAAATTTTCCAAACGCTGTCTTCTTTTCTCACTCAAATTACTGTTACTTCAAAATCTCAAATAGAATAAAAGTCAAACTCAAGCGGAAAATCATGTACGGTGTACAAGCGAGGTGCGACACGGTCCCCAGACATCCGCCGGAACAACAAAACTCCCTGCCAACAAATTAGCATTATTAGATTTACATTAGTTTGGCACTTGGAGCGGAAAGGAGAATACAACCCTAATTGGCGCTGTCCGTGGGGACTTCTAGATATTGAGATGGTAAAACAGATAGCGAACTTTAATCTTGCGCTCGGCAGACATTACAAACTGACTCAGCGTAAATGATCCGGGAACACTCATAAAACAAATTCCTCGTTGACTTTTAGTTCTATTTTTGGGTATCTAAGAAACCGGGAGCTAATTTAAGACCCCTCCTAGCTAATCGGCCCCCGCCCCTTCCTAACTTCCCACGGCAACTTCATTATTGGAAATCCGAATCGAACTGATCTTTGCTTATTTCACCGCCGACGCGCCTGTTCCGGTAGTGTGCTCAAACTTTTTTCCACAGGCATCTTTCTTGCCTGAATTTGGAATTTCGTGGAGGTGATTCGCCAAGCTAAGGGGCTACGCCGAAAAAAAAAACCTTTCGAGTGTGTCTTTCTTATTCAAAACAGTCCAGAAATTAGATGCAAATGTTCGCATGTTGTGACAATTCGCTGACAATCTCTTAGTGTTGTAAGTCATTACTGATGCGTCGCTCTATTGTTCCAAGCACGTGGCATGAATTCGAAACAAACGGAACAAAATTCATCTCGCTATTTCCACGTTTAACGCGAAAACGCGCGCACGGGATCTCGCGTACGAGGAATTCGCAAACCGTGAAGGGAACTCGCAAACCCTCACGGACGATATCACGGTAATTTTCACTTGATTTATGTGTTTTGATTATATTCGTGCCTCCGGCCGACACTTGGCGCGCAAACCCCATTTAAAAACACATAGGCAAACCGACCAAGGAGCCGTGGAAGTAGCCAATCACAAAGCTGCGCGGCGGATCGGAGGCGGAGCAACAAGCGGGTTTTGCTTCACATCATTGGTTCTTTTGTGTTAGTGTGAGGTGACGTGTCACGGCGTCACAGAGAAACCAACGCAAACTGAAGTTGGACGTAAATTAAAAATAGAAATTGCCACGATCAGTTTAAGCTTGTCCACTCGCTGATAACGTGTCAAGCGCGACGGAACTCAAACTCCTACAGACCGTGAGATAGAATTATCCTGCACCTGTGGCTCCGACGACTCGTGTTTCGAACTGAAACCAACTAACTGGCTCGAACCACTGAACTTTGTCCTCGCTTGGTAGAATAGAGTATTTTTATTTTCCTTCTCGTACGAGTCACTGAAACGCGTTTGTGATGATGGTTTTCCAAGGAAGCGAGCTCAATTCGCCAAGCCCGCCGCCTCAAGTGCCCACTGTAGACGAGCCCGAGGAGGAACCCAAGAAATCGCTTCAACACGTGAAACGTCCTATGAACGCGTTCATGGTGTGGAGCCAGATCGAGCGACGAAAAATGGCAGAAGAGCACCCCGATATGCACAACGCCGAGATCAGCAAGCGACTCGGAAAGCGCTGGAAACTGCTGTCGGAGAGCGAGAAGAGACCGTTCGTAGAGGAATCGGAGCGACTTCGCATTAGACACATGCAGGCTTATCCAGATTACAAATACCGACCACGCAAGAAGAAACAGCCCAGCAAGCAGAAGAACAACGCTGGTGGACAGGAGGGGAAAACTTCATCCTCAACTGAAGGACACTCGAGGAAGAATCTCACCGAGGCAGTGGGTACGAAGCGCGAGGCACTGCCCGGAGCGCACGCATTTCCTGGACTGGGTTCTTCCAAGAAACACGCTAGTTCCCTGGGAGAGCAGCCAGCATTTAAGAAACAACGCCGCGACTTCGTTTCGCCAATCACCCCGCCGCCGAACGTGCCCGATGCGATCGGAACAACTCCAGAGGATCCCATTGATCAGCTCTCCTTGTACGACGACTTCGAACAGGCGTTCAAACAGGATCAGCAAGTCCCTGTGAGCGTGAATCACAGCCAACAGATTCCAAACTCGTGGCCAAGCTTAGAATTTGGCAATGTGAACTTCAACGGCTTGCCTGTCTCTCCATTACTTGATCTGAACGGAGCAAATGGCGGCCAATTTGATTTTCCCGATCTCTACACTCCGCCAGAGGTTTCAGAGCTTATTCAAAGCCAGTGGCTTGAAAACTCTCTAGGGCATTTGTAGCTGATTGCAATTTTCGCCGTTCAAGTTTTAACTGGTGGAAGGACACTGCTTTTGACTTGTGGAATTTCCACTTCAAGCGATTTTTATAAACACTGAGACATTCCCAGGATCTTGTTTGGACCTTCGACTTTTCTAACCGCTATGGACACGTTTTTCTGTGTATATTTTTTTCGACCGAAGAAGTTTATTTCGTTTTTTGTATCGACTGATGTATTCTCGTTTTAGAGAGCTTTTATTACGATAATTGTACAAAAAAGGATTCTAAATAATTTAATAGTTACCCGAAGTGTTGTATTTTTACTAAATTTCTCTCTTTCCTCGGCATGAGGAGCGTGTTTTAAAGTGAATTGAAATTGAAGAAGAGAAAATTATAATACCATTATTATGAAAATTTAAACTCCCTGTGTTTATTCTTCTTACGCGCGCGCTAAACACGCATGGCATGGCCTCGCGCACAACTGTTTAAAACCAGAATTGCGAAAGCCAAACAACTGTAATCTTTAGTCAGACGTCAATGACTATTTCGCATTTACGCCTGCAATAGAAAATTTATGATTCCCGCAAAAATTGCAACACGGTGTTTAGTTAGCTGCTAGCGTTCTACGCATCGCTGAGCAAACTGAATTTTTTATGATAGTGGAATAAAACTTGCGGCGGGTAGTTTGGGTTAAGTTACTTGTATTAGAAGAGGGGAAGAGAGAAAGAAAAACAAATTAACACTGCATTACGCCAACGTGGTGTTATTGCGTCAATGAGAATCGAGAGTTTTCGACAAGGAAAGATAGCGCGTCAGTTGTCTTTTTGGGCGGGGTAAGACGCCATTGCATCTGTTTTTCACACTGCATATTTTAAACTGAGCTTTCCAAGGCATTTAAATTTGAATTAGAGTTGATTAGCTGGTCAGGATAATCCGCCTTAGACGAATTCTACAGATCGGAGTTCACTTGGTTTTATTAAAAGGTTTGGAGAGCGCGCGATTTCGTTTCCTAAAATGAAATTTGATCTGTTGAAGGAAGCTTCGGGTTTTTCCCTGCTAAAACGTGTCCACTTAGCGCCGTCATAAATATTTTATGTGATCGTAATGGACCGTGGAAGCTAGGTACAGATCACGAGGTTTGATTTCAGATAAAAAAAACAACAATCTCATCAAAACTAACAGCTCGCGCGGAATCACAGCCAGCGTGCTGAACACGCAAGCGTATTTCAACACAGCCGCTTCAACAAAATAATAAAAAAACCAACACGAGGTAGTGTTTACCTATTTTCAAATACAAAATTATTCCTCGTGCGTATTTCCTCTGGCGGATATTGACGTATTCAACTGCTAATTTGAAGTCATTTGGACCGAAAAGAAAAAAGATCTCGTGGGGACACGAATTAGCGTGTGTTTGCAGTGGACGCGAAACTCGGCTTTTCAAATGTTGGCTTTCGCAAGAGCGGCCATACAGCAAGGCACGCGTCAGAACGTGCCTCTTTGTTCTCCGACCAATCAGAGAGCGGCTTTCAGACAATCGTCAACAATAACAAAACAATGGCTGGCGCGTGCGGTCAAAATTCCACCCGTCGATTGGTTGATCCGCGCTGATCGCACATGCCGATTGTAAATTGCAGCTTCGCGGGGTTTTCCTGTTTACAAATGGGCCACTTTGCACGCTACCTGAAGTGACTATTATTTGCTGTTATGTCCGATTCCAGCAACTTCGTTCTAAAACGTATAGGGACTTACGATCTCACTGGAAAACGGTTGGGAAAGGGCAACTTTGCCTACGTCGAGTTAGCCACGAATCGCATCACCAAAACCAAGGTTTGTCCATGGATTGCCTTTTGATTTCAAAGCCAGCGACAAATGATTGTTCAGTAGCTTAATTATGACCATTGTTGCGCACTGTGGGTGTGGAGAATGGGCATTATTCAATGGTTTAATTACTCGGGCGTGCGTTGTTTTATTATTGAGAATTTTTGTTTTTCCGTCGATTTAACTCAGCTTGGTAATAGCAAATCTATCTCCTAGGTAGCGATCAAAGTCATCGACACGCGTAAAATCAACGATGAATACGTCAGGAAGAACATCCTTCGCGAAGCGCTGCTCCTAAAGAAAGTCAACCACCCCAACATAGTCCGATTGTACGAAACCCTCAAACAGCACTCTATTTACTGCATTGTGACAGAGTATGTTCCCGGGGGCGAGTTACTGAGCTATCTGCGACGACAGAATGACTCGAAATTGAGCGAATCACAGGCAAGACCGTTCATGAGACAACTTATTTCCGCGTTGTACCACATGCACCAAAATGGAATCGTTCATCGGTAAGGACAAAATTGCTTCGAAATAAAGAGCTATATTTAGATGCAAACGGCTTATACCGCGTGGGTTATTTTTCGCCATTATAATAATAAATTAGCGGTTAAGGTTGCTAAGAGATCGAAAACAAACCTAAAAGCGCTTGTACAACTTTTACAACAAGAAGAGAGAAAGAGTTTGTAAACTTGTTCAAAAAGTTGCACCTTTAAGTTCAGCACCACGTTTTTTTTCTTTATTTTCATATTTTGTATTTTTATTTTTATGATAATTTGCGGTCAAAGTCGCTTGGAGATCAAAAACAAACGAAGAAAAATGTCCCTTTTGAAAGACGGTGAGAAGAAATCTCTTTTTGTCTGACAGTAGACATTCCACTTCGAATTTTCTACACTAGTTCACAAGACAAATTTTGCAGCCGGGTTAAGCTAAAATCGCTTGACGTGCAGTTATGACATGTGTGACGGTATAAGATGTGCCGGAGAAGATGTCAAAAATACAGAATTCACTTTGGACGTAATAAGAGCTTAATTTTCCTTGGAGACGTATTTTCAATGCCTGTTTCCCTCGCCATTAGCACTCGGAAAAGATGAGAATAGCTGAATTAATTTTGTGTCATATCACACTCTTCGCTTTGTTTTGTTATTTGCTCGCCTCTGAATACATTGCGGTAATTAATTACATAGCTTACGGCTGTTTCTGAGCGACTGAATAAATTACCGTCTCCAGGATGTTTAAGAGGCATAGTAATCTGCGATAAATGTTGAAGGGGCTTATTTCTTCGCTCTTTAGACTTTATATCAGCCTGATTTTGATCTTGATCTCCTTTACGAACAAAAAGGTAAAATTAACGACTAGGAGAAGAGAACGGAAACCTCGGCTAAGTCTTTCACACTTGGAAGAGATATTACTGCAGATCTGTATATTTCAGCGATTAGAAAAGTTTTCAAACAATAACATAAAAAGCGGTTTTTCCTGCTCTGTTTTCCCATTGCGGAAATAAAGGAAAACCTTAAAGTGTGTTTCAGGTCACAACAATCGGTACATTCACAATTGTACACGATGACTTCCGAGGGTTTAGTCGCAGCCCTTCAAATTCTCGCGTCGACTTTGATTATTATTTAGCCAGCTGCCGTTCGCTTTTCATCCTCCTTTTATGATGACAAAATGTATTCATCTGTGAAGGCTTAAATCTCCCTGTTTCTTGTTATTTTGTCTGACAATTGCGAGATAAAATTAATGAGTCTGTTAATGCCTAAATTTAAGAAGCCATCTGGTCGGCTATCCCCAACTGAGCCATAAATAATTGAAAAAACTTTTTCCAAAGTGAAAATTAAAAACACTTTCCGAAAGCAACAAGTGTGTAGAATTGTCACGCTTGGTTTGATACACGGCTAGCCCTTTTTTTAAATTCAAAACACGTCGCATCTGAAAAAATACTTCGATCGAAGACTTGTGAAAATAAATTCTGAGTTCATCGGCGAATTCGGAAGCGAAAACCCGAAAACCAAAACAACGCTTGATAAAAACCGTCAACAGAAAAAAATGCATATATTCATGTAATCAAAAAAATTACGCAAACGAGAAAATTTCTCAATTGTTTTCGCGGAAGAAAACTGTGGCAAAAGATTTACTGTTGTACGTAGAGAAAAGAGTTACTGTAGTTTAAGCGAACAATAACTAACTCGTTGAGAAAATGTGTTCAGTAACATATTAAAAAGAAACTCGTACGAACAAAACTATGTTTATACCAAGTAAATTTTGAATTATTTATATCCGAAACTGAGCCCTTTATCAGTAGCTATATTAGAGACCACAGCTGTCAATCATTTTGACATTTGTGTCAATCAAACAGCTCTTCTCTTAATCTGACACACCCAACTCAACCAGCTTGAGCCACACCTTAAAACAAATTTACAAGAACTGTGTA
>JAHPZR010013486.1:32500-40364 GCA_019787425.1 Platygyra sinensis
TACAGCATCTCATTTATTTTCCTCCTGCCTAAGCTGCTTATAATTTAAAAATTGTTTTTCTTACAAAAACCAGGAAATGATTACACTAACACAGGAAAGTACTCCGCACTAGCTCTTATTTAAAAAGCCACACTTCAGATTTCTTCCCATCCTCTTATTTATACTTCTAAGTGACATTTATGACTCAGTGTTTGACTTCAAAAGAGGAAGGATAACTTTAAAAGCTTAATACTTTCCCAATGTAAGATCTCATTCCTTGTCACTGACCTCATCTATTTCCGTCATTTGCCTCCTCCATTCCTTGCAGACTTTGGTCTCAGTAACATATGTGTTGGTGATGACCTCCTCAAGACTCAGTGCGGCTCACCAGAGTATGCTGCCCCAGAACTGTTCAGGCGGGGCTGCCGATATGGGACAGAAGTTGATTTATGGAGTCTGTGAGTAGTTGTAAATAGACAAAACATTAATCGAACCCTCCAGTGACAGATACCCAGGATAAAGGAAGAGGTATATTTGATAAGAAAGTGATTGCAATCTACAAGTTTTTTCCCTGTAATTGTGGTCACTTCCTTATTGAATTATCCAATTATTGATTACAATTATTGGAGAGCGCACTAATTGGCCCGATTTATGCTGGAGATGGATCATCCATCGAGAAGGATCATCCGTCTAGAATAAATATGGGAAAGACTATGAGATGAATTATAGATGTGTCGTGTGACTCGTCCCGTGTTTATACCTTGTTTATAGTTTATTGAAAACAGCAGCTGGATTCTTGTAACGCGGTGGATTTTTTGTGGATAGTTCGTCTTCTTCCTGTATTTATACACAGTGAAGGATCATCCGTCTTGACGAGTTATCCACGATGATTCGGCTGACAAGACGGACTATCGCGATTGCTCATCCGGATGGATGATCCGTCTGCTTGCCCATATTTATACACAGACGGATTATCAGACGAGCTACTGTTCATTGCCCAAGCTCGTCCTAGACAGATGATCCGTCTCTAGTACAAATCGGGCCGTTGTCTATAAAGGGTGGATGAGTTGTTTGGTTCAAATGATTACTACTAGGATGTAACTCTTACCCACAGCTTGAATTGTTAAATAGAAAATCTAGAAAATCCCATCCAAATTGGATTTTTCTTAATTTGGCAGAACCCTTTCATGTCCCATTCTCATATTAAGCCCCAGTACTTTATCCCCGCCCCAAACAGGCTCAAGAAAAATGATTACAAACAAAAAAATCCATAACCCATTTTTAACAGAATTAACAATAAGCTGTGTAATGCCTCAAGAGGTTCTTTAGCTCATATATATCTCATTAACCAAGTGAGAGGGCCATTCTGAGAGAGTATGAGCCAGAGGTCTTGACAGTACAGACAGAGCACAGTAAGGTCAGTAAAAAAGAGACCAGGAAATGATATTCTCCCATTACAATTCTGAGCAAGCCTGGTTCATAAGTTAGAGATCTATTACACAACTGAAAATGTACAGAAACATGGTAAAATCAAAGACTGAAAAAAACATCACAAACTGTCAAGTGTGCAATTTTTATTGGGAGCTGACTAACGGGAGGGACTAAAGGGAGAAGGAAAAGAAAAGGAATATTTTATGTGTAAGCAAGTTCTTTCAGAAACAAAAGCCACAAAACTACTAGAAGATCTTTGACAGTCATTGTGCAGCATCTTTCAGTAAAGTGCCCCAAGTCTGATACTTAAAGAATAACAGACCAGCAATGGAGTACCCTGCTTAGCTGGTAGTTTAGGCATTCAACCTTGTGTTGTTTTTTTTCTTCTAGAGGTGTTATTATGTATGGTATTGTTGTTGGAAGACTTCCATTCAGGTAGGAGCAAGGGAGGAAGGAGGGGGGGGGGGAATATTCAGCAGCAATTTAACTGTGGTAAATACCATTTGCACATCCTGAATCTTCCCGTCCCCCTCACTAAAGGTTAAATTATGTAGAAATCTGACTTGCAGAGTTCTTATTTAAAGCATATTTTGTCCCTTCCACAAGAAGATTTCGTTTGCCGGCTTGTGTTTTGCTTCAAATGTGAAGCCCGCGGTGACAAGAACAAAACGCGAATAACTGTTATTTCAAGCTAAAAGCAGGTAATCAATTAAAACTAAAAGGAGCAAAATCAAAGAAAATTCAACACAAATTTCGCATGAAAAACAACTCAAAAACTTACCTATAAACTTTGACAGAGCTGAGATGCTCAAAGGAGTTCATCCTCTGCAAGGCGTTCAAAACCGTTCGCGGAGGACTGGAAGAAATTTTGATGACATCCGTTCCCGCGGAAACGCGCGAAAGGACTTACATACATGTAAGTCCTGCAACCTTTCCTCTTTCTTTCACTGTGCTTTGAATATCTTTGCTATACGACACTGATCTCTGTCGCGTATTCCGGGAAATTTATTTACTAGAGGGCAAGAAGGATAACTTTGTCGCAATCCTATGCCGCTTAAAATTGGAAAATTGGAAAATTGTCGTTGTGATGTGTGAGGAGTTCAATTCAAGCTCTGTTTGTCAACCGATGCAACTGAAGAAAAATAGCAAGGATTGGTACTCTTCTTTTCCGAAAATGAAAGGCCCGATCCGTAAATCTATTGCAATCTTAATCCTGGCCTGCTATTCTGCTTTGTTTGTTTGTTGAACGATGCCCGATTCCTTACATAACATCTCTACCGAAAAGCGCGTTAAACATCTTTTCAGCTAATGGCGTGGTGGCAATCCTCTCCGCGATACGCAAAAAGATGGCGCCACGCGTTGCATTCTGGGTAGATCGACATGTCGGCCCAAAATTTACTGTATTTGTATGGGAATTTGACGGCAAATAATTTCCTTATAAAATAAATTCTGAACAGTTTATGAACAGCAGACTTAAGATACTAGACAAAAGATTGTATTGACCAAATCTGAGGGATGCAGCTGTTATACAAAACGTTCAGTTGCGTTTTAATTTTTCACAAATTTGTCTATAATTTTTTCCCGCCAAATTGCAGGCAAATGTATGAAAAGTTTAAAACGTGGCTGAAGGCTTTCTAGCACAGCTACATCCCTCAAATTTGGTGAATACACTCTTTTGCCCAGTATCTTTATTTTGCAATTCATATATTATTCAGAATCCATTTTTAAAGAAAGTTATTTGCCATCAGATTCCCATACAAACACTGTGAATTTTAGGTCGATATGTCGATCTACCCAGAATGCAGCGCGTGGCGCCATCTTTTTGCGTATCGCAGATTCCAAGCCCGTCCATTCCCCACCCCACCCCCCGGCAAGAGATCACCAAGGTATCTTGCCGTAAATAAATCGTTGAGACCGGTACTCCAATCTGTATTAAATTTTCAACAGAAGTAAAACACCTTTGCTTTCACTTTTTTACTCTTTCACTTTTATATTATTTCTCATGACAAAAAGACAAAGTTTATGCTGATGCTGACCCGCAGATAGCAATTTTGCCATTCGAGGCGGGTCAGTCATCAACAAACTTAAGTTACAGTACTTTAATACTTAAAAGTAATTAAAAACTGAATTGTTAACATCGTTAGAATTTAAAGAGAAGCATATCTGGTAAATACATCAATAGTTGTACCAATAAAGTATAGGAGTAAATTAGATACTAAATTAATTGGATCAATTTGTTTCAATTGTGCAGTCTTTGACAAGTTGGAGGAAATATTCTCAACATCAAGATAAAAATCTTCATTATCTAGGATCTGAAATAAAGACGTTCTCATTTGTTTTCTAAAGAAATTTTTTGATAACACCTTATAACCACTGATTGATTTTCTTTAATTCCAGAAGTCCTCATTATGGCAGCAGAGGTCGCAGTGACTTACTGGATCAAACATCTCGCGGGCTCAGTAACATCCACAACAAATACTTAGTGCTTCTAACGCCTCGTAAGTTTAAATCAAAATATTATCTGAAGTGTTCCCATGTTCCCTGACATGTTCTGATACTTTGGCATATGGATAAGATAATGGCTGAAAATCAGAATTATTAGTAAATTAAAGCCTTTCACGCTTACAGAGGCTATTTCTGCTGTTTTCATTTCAATCCCACATTGTTTAGGGGTATCGAAGGTTCCCATTCAGTTTGAAAGTGCTCGCAAAATTTGGCGTTTGCTCGAATTGCTCGCAAAAATGAGATGAGTGCTCGCTTGCTCGTGCTCGCAAAATTTTTGCAACTTCTCGCATGCTCGGATTTTCGCTGCTAAATTCCCTGTCGTGTAGTATAAGGATACTCTCATCTTGGAAAAACCTTGTGATTTTCTTGTAAATGTGTATATGTAAGTCTTATTGAACCCAGGGCCCCTAAGGATACCAGCTTTGCAGCTGATTGGGCTACCCTGGTTAAATAAAGTTGTCTTGCCTTGTCTTGTCTTGTCTTGTTTCCTGTATGGTAAACTGGGAAACATTGGGGAAACATGCGCGTGCCATGAATATTTCTGGAAAAATGCTTCCTCGTTTTGTTGACGTTTATTGAAACTGACCGGCCAGAATTCAGTCGTAGGTAGTAGGACCTATCTTTAACCCTCTAGAGAGGGAACCTACTTGCTTGTAAGCAGGAACTTAGAAAGCTTCAGATCGCGTTTAACGTCCACCCACTGACTCTCGTGAAGCTAAGTGAAGTAATTTTGTATCAAACGGCTTATCAAACAAGGTATAATTGGCTCAAGCTGCTGGAAGTATCGTTGCCTAGCTTTGTGCCTTTTGTCCTGTTTTGGAGGTGTCTTGGCGCAAAACAACGTTTTAATAAAAGAGAGATTCCAGCCGGCGAAAAATTTACGAATTAAGTGCTCGTTGCTCCCCATTTGTAATTTCTAAAGTGTTCCGCTGCTCGCATGAGAAAATTAATAACTGATCGTGCTCGCAAAAATAAACTCACGGCTCGCATGCTCGCAAATGCTCGCAAAGACCATTCGATACGCCAACATTTAGTCAGTCTTCTCCGCAGCGCTTTCTCGGCGTGACATCCCAAAAACCGACTGCAGAGGAGATTAACAATTAGGGGGTGATTAAAGGGGCTCAGTCACGTTTGAAAAGCTTAGCACAACTTTTCAAATTCGTTGTTTGCAATCCGCGTCAATCTTCTCCATCCTTAACCATCCTTTTTCCTTTATGGTTTATTATCGTCTCTTTGATGTTTTTCTATCTTTACAAAGTGTTTTTTTTAGGTTTCCTTCAATTTAACGGTTATTTTTTTCGATGTTCAAAATAACTCAAGATGCCGTGACTGAGCCCCTTTAAGGACAGGATAAATGGCAGTTCAGTTGTTGACAACGCATAACAAACGATAAACACACAATGTTGTCTTGCGAATAAGTATCTTTTTTTTGTTAAATTAAACTGCTATGTAAAGTGCTGTGCGTTGGTTGATTGAGAGGCAAAAACCAAATAGGATAAGTTTCTTTGCCACCTCTAGCTTTATTACTGTCCTTTTTTCATTTTGCAGAAAAACGCGCGAAATTTATGCCACGCCCGCTCTACAATATACCCGCTCTTAAAAACTTTCAGACGTTAGAGTGTAAGATACAACCTTCAACATATTACAGTCCCACACCAGCATGCGCATGCTCTATTGTGGCCCAAACAGTAAATTATATAAACAAAATTCGCTGACTTCATCTAATTTTAAAATTAACAGATTGCCGTGACTTGCTGAGAAAACTACTGGAGCCTAATCCCCAGATGCGCTTGCCCCTTCTGGATTGTATGGTCCACCCCTGGGTAACTGTCCAAGGGACTGTGCCGTTGGTGCCGTTCCATGAACCACTCTATGACGAGCAACTCTGGGATAAGGTACAGCATAGCTATGCAGTGAAATATGGATAGAGGTTTTAATAGTCATTATGCTGTATAAAATCTGAAAGTCGGCGGCATTTAACCATATGAAACTATTAGAAAGCGGAACCATAGATTCCATCATTACACCTGCAAAAAGACTCCTCGACCAACACCTACAATCATGGACTAAAGTCTTCAGCCCCTCCCCCCTACCCCACCCCCCCCCCCCCACCCAACAATGTTGGACACGTGTGCACGTGTACGCTATTTCTCCAGAGTTTCAACATTGTATTGGGGGGGGGGGGGGAAACAACGCATTTTGAAACGGATAACAGTGCTTTTTTAAAACGCCGTTTTAAAAACACAGAAAATTAATGCAATTACACAAGTGTCCCAAAGAATTTTTTCCACCACTATAGCTCATTTCAAGGGCGAAATCTGAAAATTCGCGTGAGCAAAATTACGATGGTTTATGTTGGAATCTGATTGAACGAATAAACTTCATACAGGTGAAAAAATGAAAGATCAAATATTTGAACTACGGATATAGGTATGAAGGGAGACATGATTGATCATCGCAGTTATACACTCAGTATAAGCAGTTGTGAAATTTAAGCCTGGAAATTTAAGCCTGAAGATAATTCAGGCCTGAACGGGATTCGAACCCATGACCTCTGGGATACCAATGCTGTGTTCTTCCAACTGAGCTGTCAAGCCAGCTGAGAGTTGACCACTTTGTCATTTCATATATACCCGTAGATGGTGAAGGTACAAGTAAATATATGAAAGATTGTTTTAATTTTACTGTTGCTTAAGTTGTGCCTATTACTGCTATGATCAATCTTGTCTTCATAAACTTCATCTGGATTTTAATTGGCCGGTTAGATCACGGCGCACGTTTTTGAGCTCGTGATAGTTCTCAGCAGTCACGCACAACCAAAGTAAACTCTTAAGTGCATGAATTAATTGACTTCTTATCCAACACGTACTAGGTTTTGGAGAAAACATCACAACTCATCAACATCGGCAAATCCAAGATCGCTTTCCACGTTCAACAAAAGAGATACGACGCTATATCAGGAGTCTATAATCTCCTCTTGGATGAAGAACTCAAGAGGTTATCCCGATCAGACGACGACAGTAGCAGAGTAGAAGCAAATGATGCCCAGGAAAGTTC
Organism: Platygyra sinensis; assembly: GCA_019787425.1. Classification (NCBI taxonomy): domain Eukaryota; kingdom Metazoa; phylum Cnidaria; class Anthozoa; order Scleractinia; family Merulinidae; genus Platygyra; species Platygyra sinensis. Next base: position 39,473 of record JAHPZR010013486.1, read on the forward strand.
TATCATTCGGGTATCGATTAAAACTACTTCAAGTGATGGAAAGGAAGATAGTGCCCAGGCTCTCGAAAGTGAGAGCGCCACCAGCACTGACAGTCACGATTCCCCCACCGAGCGGGACTGGGAGCAAGCCCCTACACGGAAACATATAGTCTCAAAACCAAAGTAAGTCATGTTTAAAAAAGGAAAGCAAAATTCGTACTTTGTGGTTGAAATCGCAGATGAGCAAAGAAGACAGTTCTCCAAGGTTTAGGTCTCTGCATTTTCACAGACTTCAGTTATTTGTCGAAATGCTTTACGCAAAGTTACAGAGAACAGTACTCAGTGGACTCCCTGAACCACCAATATGGCGGCCGCAAAAAAGTGCAGACATCTGGATCTTACTTTGGCTGTCTAGTTAACTGAATATCTGAACTTAACCAACAAACATTTACCAATACTTAAGCTCCTAAAATGGCTAAATATCAAGAGATAAGTGTCTTTTGACAAAAACGATCGTAGCTTTGTGTCATGCACCGCCATAACTCCAAAATTCAAAATGCGCTGGTTTCCAAACCAAGCTCGCTATTGAGCTGAAAAAATGTAAACAGATATAAATTTAGATTCCCTTGTACCTGACGAGGATAAAGACTTTCGTGGCTCTTTATATTTGTTTGGGAATTTGGAATTTGATGACGTCTCGCGAAAACGAGCCATAATCAAAACTATAACAAGGAAATAGGAAATACAAAGTAAACCTCATCCGCACACTCACTTTTCGGTTGTTTTCGCATCTGTTCGTCGCCGTCCCTTTTACGATCTTGTCTGGATGAACTGAGGAAACTGTTGTTACAGAATGGTTACCCTGCTGGTGTTATCAATTACAACATCAATGATGTTTTGAACAGACAGCAAA
>JAHPZR010013487.1:5000-17500 GCA_019787425.1 Platygyra sinensis
TTAATCTGAATTATTTCAGGGGTCATATGTTTTAAGTTTTCTTTAATTATTCACTTGTTATATATTTCAGCTTTCAAATGATCCTAGTCCTGGATACAACATTGAACAGATGGCTAAAAGGTAAACCCTTAATAATGAACTTATACGTCTTTTATAGAGTCTCTTTTTCAAAGCTAAATATTCCCTTAAATAATTTATAAAAAAAAAAAGAATATATTGCAGGGTCAGCTTCAAGACGGCTAAAGTCCTGATAAGTTCTTTATAACTGAATCCAAAATGTTACCATGTTATGAGGTGTTTTGGTAACTGTATTTTATCCATTATTGCTAACTGTTCAGTGGAAACCATCTTAATCATTCTGTCTAGGGGAAAAAAGCTTATTGATTTGCCATATACAGTGAAAGGAATGGATGTGTCATTTTCAGGGATTCTTTCATACATTGAAGTAAGTTTACTCACATACTCTATTCAAGGTATTCTTCAGCCATTTCTATTAGCCTTATAGAGACAAGAGGGAATGACGGAAAGGGAAAATTTGTCAAAACAGGAAATCAATAAGTAAGCACAAGATTGATTTGCTTATTATCCTTGTAGCAGGTCATACTTCTAATGCATGTTACAAAAATAACCTAGATTCAGTATTTTACAAAGAAGAAGAGATACAACTCAATACTGAACTTTGAGAGTACTAAGGTTTTCAGATTTGAATAAATATATGTTAGTGGATGGCTGGGAGGTCCATGTAGTGAAAAACTGTGGCCAAGGACTTGAAAATGCGGCATCCGGCAGCATATTCAAGCACTAAGCAACAAACAGCCAAATAAAGTCTCACAACTTCAAAGAACTTAATTGAATTAGTTACAGTAACTTCCCTTGCCATCTAAAGGTGAGTAGAGATAAACTTGCCTTGATAAATCATCTATGGAAGTGGGCAAAAGATTGACAATAACTGCCAATTTGTTCATGAAAATAGATCAACCCAACGGATTCTGCCCACTGTAGTGGTCTGAATGAGAAAATTCTGCCTGCTCCAGGAACAATCAGATTGGAGGATTTGTTGAATTTTGCCTACTCACAAGCTGAAAAAAGATAATTCCTAATTGAAGGGGTGAGTGCAAAACGATGCTAAGTGACGATTTAGGTGGTTTTCTTTTTTTCTGCAAAAGCGCCTGAAATTTTGCATGCCGCTTTCAATTGAATAGAAAAACATTACCCTGTATTTTTTTTCGCTGGTTTGCTCTTCGTTTTCGAGATATTACGTATGCAAACAACCCTCCGTGATCTATTGTTGAACGAAAAACAAAAGAAGCCTTTTGTTTCGCTAAAGCATCAAGTCACTATAACACAATAATTTCTCACCGCCGCTTCGTTAGCTCAAGGGGATAACGCGCCGAACGAAGCTGATTCGAACTTGTTTTGATGTGACACTCGAGGGCTCGATTCGAGGTCGGTGAAATCTTTTTTTTTTTTTTTTTCGTTGTTGTTTTTCTTCTTCTTTCAAAATCCTTCTTCGTGTCTTTGTAACTGAACTGCCGTTTTCACTGGTAGGGATTTTTTTTTTAGCTGCCTTTGTGACGTCAGGTTTTGGCGCGCAAAGCATCGATTACTTCGATAACACAAATTCAGAGCTTACCTGTTAGTTAAGCAGAGTTTGCTCGTTATTTCCAGCGATATTTGAAGCTTATTCGAGGAATATTTGCGCCCGCCTGGTAGGAGATTTGGCATCATTAAGCCTTTGACCCTCGTTAAGTCACCCAGCATTGCTCAAAGAACCGAGGAATGTTTTTGTTCTGAGATCATGGTTTAAGTCCGCCGTTAACTTAGCCATTGAAGAACAAGTGAGCCAGGCGGTAGAGTCTAGAAATGCTTCTTCTTCCAAAACAAAGCATCCGTCCTGGACTTATGGCTCATTTGCCAAACTTCGGCGTGTGTCAGTTTTGGAAATTAGAACTGCTTTCTAGACTCTTATTATTTTCTTGAAATCAGCCATCCAACAACCTTCGCTGCAAAAATTTCTGGGATATCCCATAATAATCTTTCATACGTAAAGCGCCGTGAGCATTGTGTGCGTGACTTATAGCTCGCCTTAGTGTGTGACTCAGACACGGCCGGGGACTGGCGAGAAAGGCCAGGCAGCAAAGTCCTTGAAATTTGACCTGTACCGAGTGTAGAGTTGAAAAGTTGCCGGCTAAATTAAACAGATTGAAAGCCATTTTTACGGGCCAAACAGAAGCCAAAGACAAATCGCAGGTGGGTTAAATTGGCAAGCAAGCGTTCCGTGAGTGTGTATCGTGGATTTCCGAGCAGATGATTACTTTGAGTTGTGACAGGATCGAGCCCGCCGCGAAGAAAAAACTGAAGACAAAGAACGCCTGATCGCAGGTTAGGAAGAAGAAAACTTCAGCTCAAATGTAAGTTTTGCTTTGTATTTCAGCGTTCCTTTGCTGATAACTTTTCCGTTTCATATGCTTTCTTTCGGCATGAGCAGCATGTTAGCTTAAGGCTTCCTCTTTCAGTGTTGTCAGAAATAATCATTTCATGGAACGAGCAGTTTTTTACCAAAAAAAAATAATTTCACGTAGAAACATTTAAACATTTAAGTCACTGACGTAGCCGATTTGCAAAACGTTCAGCCTCTATCTCTAGGCACTATTCATTGACTTGATTTACGCATCGATTCGTGCACTAGATTTCCTAAGTCGAGATTGTTTTCCTTGGCCTAACACTGCGGTAACACTAACGTATCTTGACCTTAACTCTAACCTAATACGAAGCGCTAACCCTAAGCAATAACTTTAACCTTGAACGCTAGCCCTAAGCCTAAAAAATAAGCGCTCAGTAGCGCTAACCCTAAGCAATAACTTTAACCTTGAACGCTAGCCCTAAGCCTAAAAAATAAGCGCTCAGTAGCGCTAACCCTAAGCAATAACTTTAACCTTGAGTGCTACCCCTAACCCTAACAAGAATCATACTAACCCTAACCTTGTTCCGTAACCCTAACCTTCAACGTTAACCCTAGTTTCGAGCGGTAACCCTAACCCTGACTCTAATAAAACTGGGAACTCTTAACCCTAGGAGTTAAAGTCAGCATTTGAAAAAAACTTCAAAGAGAAACAACGCTAATAGTACTGTGTAACAAAGCAGTTCCAAAAGACGCGGACTGTGACATGCAAGTGTTTTAGCATACTTTATTTCTGGAATACGCAATAGAAACGAGGGGAAATAAGTGCAAGGCAGTTTTCTACAGCTATAAACAAATTGGCATGCGAAGTTTGCAGCTGTGTTGGCCATGTTCGATTTCAGCGAAAAATCTAGCGGACATTCTTGCACGTGGCCTTTCAACTGAGCTTACATGCTGCGTGAAATGAACTTTTCACGGTTCTCTAAGTGAAATCAAAGTCCTTGCGCGGCGCGATAATGTGAAGTCAAAATTTCAACTGTCCATTTCAACCTGAAATCAACATTGTCTAAAGCTTGCGCGTTGCGTAAAATTAACATTTGCCTGTAACTTGAGTAAAATTAACGTCTTTGCGGTCGCACGTTAACGTGGAATCAACATTCTAACGGTTTTTACCTCAAATCAGCATTTTTTTTCAAGGTTGCACGCTGCAAAGATCAATATTCTGCGGGATTTTAAGTGAAATTACCGTCTTTGCAGTCACGTGCTGGCGTGACAACAAATACAAGTTTTTGCATACGTAATATCTCGAAAACGAAGAGCAAACCAGCGAAAAAAAATACAGGGTAATGTTTTTCTATTCAATTGAAAGCGGCATGCAAAATTTCAGGCGCTTTTGCAGAAAAAAAGAAAACCACCTAAGATCGTCACTTAGCACCGTTTTGCACTCACCCCTTCAATTATTGTGAATCATTATAACATACATGTAGATGATTGTCAACTTTTCAGAGAAAGCAAATGTATGCTAGTAGTCTGTGAGATTTTGAATATTGTAACTTAGTTTATTGATTTGGGATTGTATGACAAATGAATGAATTAAAATCAATCATTTTATATGGCAGAGTATGGCACCAAAACTACTTTCTTCAGGAGAGTGTACACCCGAAGATTTATGTTTTTCACTTCAGGTGGGAAGTAAAAATAAAAAAAACTATTAATTAAAAATACTCCCCTCCTCTGGAGAGAGAAATAAGGTAACAAAAACTGTAAATTAAGAACAGTGCCAATAAACTAGGAACAGTGGCTACTATTGTTATTGTGTACCAAGCACCTAGGTTCAATTCCTGCCACTCTCTCACGTCCGGTCTATGTTCTTCCCTGAGAAGAGATGGCTGGATGCCTGAGCAGCAAAGCATGTCTGTGATATAAATTCATAATTTAATTCATGCAGAAACTGGTCTCTGGAAATAAATTCATCTGTCAGTGTCATGTGAAAGGTCACATTTAGGTCTACATGGTTTCGGCTTGTAAGATGATACCCTGAAATTTGCCATGTATGCTTTGCTAATTTGGTTTGCAATGGTTAAAAAAATTATTTTTGTTAGGTGTCACCAGCAACTGATGTCCCTTTCCAAGATTGTAAATCGATTTGACTTTTGTCTCTTGTGTTCCATGTTCAGGTTTATCCCTCTAGATGTTGACTTTATTTGTTACTCGACATTGTCATACCACATAATTTACATTTTCCCAACCCTGCTGGCTGATTAAGGAACACATCTTCACCATCGATAAACTCTTCTACATGTAGCAGTCCCCATTGTAAATGTTATTGAGCTCTCAACCTTAAGTGTTCTTTTGAATGCCACATTGATCAATCTCATGTCCATTGATCTAACAAGATTATTTATCCCAATATAAATCTGTGGGCTCCTATCTGATTGGCTAAGACCACTGAAAGAATCCTCACATGGGCTTCCTTCCAGAACAGCAATTGGCAATCAAGCCACCAAGCACCTAACTGAAGTGAAAGTAAAGTTTTCTTACTGTGACCAGATCAAGCTTTTTATGTTTAATTTAAACGTTATTAGTTTAAAAGGAATTAGTTAACTAAAAATAATATATAAAAATAATACAGGTTCTGATATGGGCTTGGTTTCTTGATACTAATTCCTCTTCAGGAAACTGTGTTTGCCATGTTGATTGAAACAACAGGTATTTGCATTTTTGTGTTAACCCTGTTGGTTACTGTTACCTTGCACTTAACAACTGAATAAAAATAGAATCCATAGTTACCTCAAGGCAGTGCAGTTTTGTGTTTTGTGAGAATCATAATCCAACTCAAGATTGCATCAAATAATTGATAAAACAAACATAGATTTCTGTCAGCAGACCTACTGTAATACACTGAATAGTTTGAAATCAGCTTAAGGTGGCCAAATACAGTTTTCGCGCATGCTTTTGCTGATGCAATATTTAGCGTGTGGACAAGGATTTCAAAGAACAAACATGCCGTCAGTAGAGTGATCATTTTATTTACTCAATACCCGCACTATCTGTGTTATATTTATCTATAATTGAACGCAGTGTATTGATGGCTTTAGTCTTTTATTACAAATATTTGTTAGAAAAGGTGACGATACAAAGAACCCAGCAATTTTCAACTTTTGTTTGTTACCGAAAGAACCCAGTTAAATGCAACGCATGTGCAGTTGCTCAAAGAATTGAGACCGATTGCTTTAGCCGAAACATGCCGATTTCTAACAATCCAGTTGTTAGAATTTCAAGAAATTTGGCAGAACAATAGATCAGAGACCACATGAATCATCTATCAAAAAAATCTGAATTTTGACTTAGGGAATTTTTAATAATACAGAAAACGATTAGTGGCGAATTACAAAAATCGTTTATGTCAAAATTTTATTAGAACCGTGTTGACAGAAGGGATTTAATGTCAATTCTTAGTGTGCAAAATATAAAAACAATCTAACAACTGGATTTTTTTTAAATAAATAAAAACCATTATTTAAGCCTTGTTTTTAACCAGCCCCATTGCCATGGCAACAGCACACACCCTAGTCAAAATGCTAGAATAAATATTTCTGTAGTTAACCTTGACTCTTGCAAATAATGGGCGCTAAAGCATAAATACTTTAAAAGTTATCGTGAATTAGGCATAGGCACTTGAAAACTGTGTTCGGCCACCTTAAAATCTAATGGATCTGTAGATTTGTTTGGCAGTTCTAGAGCTTGGTGAATGTCAGTTAAACTTAACTGATTGCTTCTTAATTATCTGTTTCAGAACGAGCAATGGCTCACTGTGGATCAAGTGAGGTTCTTATAGTTGGTGGAGTGGGATGTAAGTGATTTTTTAATAATATATTTTTTGGCTGCATTTATGAAAATTTCACCCTTTTTGCTGCAATTTAGTCTGAGGTTAATGCTTTTTTATCTCCAGAGTAATGTCAGCCATTTTTTTCAGCCACACTCGCTTTTTCCCATTACTTGGAGTGAATTTCCAAGCTTTGGGAGTCATGCAATAAAGACTTGTCACTTACATGGTGTAAAAGAATGTTAAGATTTTCATAAAAATACTTTTTATGAATCTATGATTGGTCAATTCATTTATTTATTTATTTATATTTCTATGTGTGATAGTTGTAATCTCAAGCTCTTGATCTAATTTTTTGATAGAAACATGAGTGGAAGTTTGGGAAAATGAAAAATACAGTCGAACCTCTGGTGGCAACTACTTCTTGTATGCAACCACCTCTCCTCTGCGACCGGTTTTTAACACAAAGCAAATGTTTCCAAGTCAAATCAGTATATTTGGAACCTCTTGTAAGCGACCACCTCTCACGAGCCACCGCGACCACTTTTAGAGCTAAAGTCTGACATTTTTCTTGTTTGTTTTTAAACCCCTGTAAGCAACCACTTGACAGATAATGGAGACTGTGAAAATGGTTGATAAGGTATTGTAACATCGTGTTTGGAATTTCTCAAATTATGGGAAGAACTGAAATAAATTTTAACATCAAAAAAACATTGCAACGCAATTGCTACATTGGCAGTTACTATACATCCTAATGAGGAAAATTTTTCAAAACAAACGTTAATATCAATAAAACATTGCAATGCCATTGCTACCATTAGTTAAGTCTTAGTAGTTAAACATATTCTAATGAGGAGAATTTTTAACCTATTATGCTCTAAACTCTGGAAAGCAACCACCTCCCCTTATCGCCATAGGCTTGACCTTTTTGGTGGTCACTCACCAGAGCTCGACTGTCATGTGGGAACACAAGCCAACAGGCGAGAATTTTCAACAGCTTTTTTTGAGTTCTCTCCCAAACGTCCTTGGCCGGGTTGTTTCGAAAGCTGGTTACCCTAACCCAGGATTAAAAGTAATTGAAGTATTACATTTTTATACAAGAAAAAATAATTTTCTTGAAGTATAAAATGGTTTTTTACTAAAAAAAATTGCTCACATTTCAAAACTGAAGGACAAATGTTCTAAACAGAAAACCTCACCAAAACGTTACAAAACTAAAATCAAAATTCTTGCTAATCCCGGGTTAGCGTAATCAGGCTTTGAACAACCCAGCCAATGAGTGTTTCTAAAACTCAATAGAAACACAGAAAAGAATTTGTAAAATTTTCATCATGTGTTGCTATTTCTTTTTATAAGAAAATTCCATGATGAGAAGAAGAAAAATGACTTGTTTTACTTTGGCCATGAAATGTAAATTCTCATTTCTTGCACATCATTACTTCAACAGCTCATGCTAGTTCAGTGTTTCTGTCAAGTTATAGAAACACACTTTAAACCAATCAGTACCACGTATTTTCTTTGGGCTATTTTCTGTTATCTTGAAGCACTTACATTATTTTGATTTGAGATTCAGTACTGGTGTACCCTACATTTTTGATTTTGATCTGTTAATAGGTAACAAGAGATTACAAGAAATGATGGGTAAGGACAGTTTGTACAAGTTTGCAAGCGTTAGTGTGCTTGTTATTTTCAGCATTTATCAGATAGCAAAGTTAGATGAAAAGATTTAAGTTATGTTTGAAAACATTGAACCACATTGTATTTTAAGGGAGAAATAGTTAAGGGGTGATTTCATTTTATGGCTAGGGAACTTACATGCATAAGGTAAAATTCCCATTTAAGGACGGTGCCTACTTTTGTTTAGTGCGCCACAACGCTTCTGCGCATCACGCAAGCTATGGTTTAAGCGCGCGGCGCGCGCGCGCTGGGATTGACACTGACGCAATCAACTACGCCACCAAGTGCACGACTAAAATTAAAGCAAAATTTTTCTACTTTGACCAAATCAATTTTAATGAACCTGTACTTGAACCAATGGCACCAGAATAGCAGCATATCGCTAACCAATAAATATTAACTTCTTCCAGCTGAAAACCTAGCTGTTATCTTTCCAAATTTACACTGAAATCCAACTGCAAACATGTACCTGCAAATGGCGTAGTGCGCGCGCAAAAACGCAAATTTCTTACTTACTGGGGAGGTGACAGGAAAAAATATAACGGGTGCCGTAAAAGTTTTCAAAAAAGATCAATAACTTTAAAAAACGCGTGGTTACCCCTACATTTTATGTTGCGAAACGAAAGTGGCAAGCCTATTCAGCACGTGATAAGTTTCTGGTTGTTAGCAAAAGGTATTTCGACTGTGTTTTAGCTAAGCCAGAGGAAGGCTGTTAGAGACGCTAAATGCGCTTTTGCAACGATTTTGTTATTAAAAACGTACCAAAAATGATTTTAATGTTACCATTTGCCATGCAGTTTAAAGATCTTTTAAAATGTGTTTGCCTTTCTGTATGTAAGACTGAATTCTAAGGAAATCTGCGAGGAAATATCCTTTCCCTCTTTTTTAAAAAAAATGCTGATGTCAGCATTTTTGTTGAGATTCAAGGCTAATTATCTCGAAAAAATGAGTGGCTACCCATATTTTTCTTTGTGGATTCCAATAGCTCTTGCAAAGATCTACTTTTTCCGCGTGGTCCTAACCTGGCGCAAAAACCTTTGTATTTAGTAGGCACCGTCCTTGAAACAACAGTGGAATACCAGTGATTGTTTTATTAAAATGCCCTAAAAGTATAGAAAACAACCAAAATAAAAAAAATGGTCCAAAAAAATATGCATACATGTACGTTTACCATATTGGAGAGCATGGCATAATTTCTAATATACCATGATGGCTTAGCCAATGAAAACTCTTGCATTGCATTATTTGATGTGATTCAGTTTTTAATCATTTGTGTTATGGAATGCTTTACTGCAGGTGTTATGGTCTAAAGAGAGGGGAGCCAAACTTTATGCTACTGATGAAAGGTATAGCCAGTACTGTGTTAGTGTTCTCAAATGACCGGAGTGTTTTATCGCAGTGTAATACATGGCTTAGGCTTCTTCATTGCTTTAAGCATATAGATTTTACGCGCACAAAACAATAAAAACACGCTTTTTCTATGTTTTATACTCTGATAAAAAACATGGGTTTTTGACAATCAGAGCAAGCGGCAGGGTCCTATCTATATTTTAATAGAAATAGAAAAACACGTACCATGTTTCTATCAAGTTACAGAAACACAAGTGAAGTTTGGGAGAATGGGAATGCCATGGGAACACAAGCGGCCGGCGTTTGTTTCCCATGGCTTTTTTGAGTTCTCCCAAACTTTCATGAGTGTTTCTATAACTCGATAGAAAACACGGACAACATATTTACTATTCTTTTAGAAAACGCCAGGACAAAAAAAGGGAAACAGCTTGTTAACTTTGATTATCAAAATGTAAATTCTCTTTGCACACACTATCATTACATCAACAGCTTGTGTTAGTTATGTGTTTCTATCAAGTTTTAGTATAATTTCAGAGCTGAACAAAGAGTTTCCAGCAATTTGATTGGTCAAGAGGTTCTTTATATGACGCTATATAAACCGCTCCAGGCAGTTTATATAACATTTTTGAGGCCTGGCTACTGAGCGCGCCACCTTTGCTATCTCGGCAAGTAAACATGGCGGGCAGTTGATGAATGAATTTTTCATCTATTCAGAAGTTATCACTCTAAGTCCAGGATATTTGAAAGGATGGAGAATTTTCACAAAGACTGCTGTCATCCTTGGACCTAAAATCCTTTCAAGAACTCGTGTTCAAAGCAGTAAAGAATCGTAAACGCAGTTGTTACGTGATTGCCAGCAGGTTGTATCGATTGTCCAAAAACTGTTTTTCTCCAAACTAAAGCTACTTATTTAAGAAGAATTTATTTTTCGTACTGTTTTGCTTGATTGTTTTACTGCCAAAACTCGATGAGTAAAACTGATTCACAATCTATGGACTAGATGCATACGTGTACGCAAACGAACAATTGGGTCCCTGCTTTTATGTTTTAAGCCTTATTCTCTGTTTTTCAGCTCTGAAATTATAAACAATTATTCGCCTCAGGCTCGGTGAATATTGTCGATAACTGACGAAATTTCATCAATCTGCCATTTTCGTCATTGCCTGCATTTCTTGGACATAAGTGCAATATTCACCTCACCTTTGGTGAATAATTGTTAAATAGAAATGCAATTTTTATCCAATCAGCATGTGTATTTCTTAGGACTGTTTTCTAATTGATTATATTTTACATTTAATTACTTGCTGTGTATGAAACTGGTGATGAAATGATTATTACTGTTAATGACATGTCAGACCATATTATGTGGCATTTTTTTCTCAAGATTTTGTATAGACAACGGGGCAATGATCGCACAAGCTGGCTGGGAGATGTTCAGATCAGGATGTGTCACTCCCCTGGAGCAAACCACATGCACTCAGAGGTACACTCTGACACTACTATATGAGTTAATTTAATAGGCCATATTTGTATTCTTGAAAAATAGACTGGAACTACAATGGGAGACAAAAGCAATTGAAAACATTTTTAGAAAATGATCCTTTTCAGTATTGAATCACTTGTCTATTTTATTTGCATCTAGTGTTAATTCTCTGATACCCCAGCCCCCCCAATTCAATGTTGTGAAAGCGCTGTGGTCTGTGCCATCTAAGAAATAGAAAAATCTACATTGTTTGTGGGGAAGGGGGGAAATGTTTCCAAGATGCTCAAAAGTTGAATTTTGCTGCCAAGTTTCTCAACACTTTTGTCGCCCATTGTAGGTTGCTACTGAGGCTAATGCTGAAAGTGTAGTTAAATAATAAGTAAATAAATATACAAGGGCATTTATCTCTTTCTAATTGTATTTCCCTGTATTTGCCTCCATTGCAAACTACAGCAGCTGTAGTAGTCCCAGTCCCATTATTATGTTGATGGAAAAAAATCTAAGTATTTCTTGTGGCTGGCCTTAAACTTTCGGTGTTCAACCTTGTATCTAGTCTTACATTGAAGTTCCAAAGTACTGCAACTTTAATTTGAGGTGAAAATATCAGGTAGCGACTTCAAACTTGCTTTAAATTTTGAAGTATAGTGAAAATCCTCATGATTAAATTCAAAACTCTAGGCACTTTTAGATTTTTTAATGTGTTAACATGGCAGGTACAGAACAGATGAAGTCGAAGTAACTTGGAGAAGTGACAGCTGACGTTAGGTGAAGCATTGTATTGCACAGACACTTTTGATGTCCAAAATCTGAACACATTTCCAACAAATTTAGTGAAAAAGATAACAGCTCTATCAGTGTACATACACTCTGCCAATGAAAATGTTTGTTCCTTTTGAGATGCAAAACCTACATTGTATATGTCAATTTAAAGGATGTACAAATAAGTGGTTTTGTAAAATAGGCAGTTATGTATCTTGAGATTGAAACAACAGGTTGGGACAGTTGCCAAGGAAACTTCCTATAAGTGTTACAGCTAATTAGCTAACTACATTTACATTACTGATAGGCATTTCTTATACACACATGTACTGTTTTTTGAATATTTAGTTTCTGACTTGTTCTTTTGGTACAACAAAATTACAATTTAAATTTAACTGAAAGATACTAGCCAATGTGCTCCAAGATTTCAAGGTTAATTTTTAGTTAATTATATACTTAGCTGAACTGTACAGCTAAACATTTTGTTTGATAAATTAGAGTTTGTTCTGACAAGTTGTGACTTGGTTTATTTGCCGATAGAAATGCCTGGTCTTTCTCCAAATTTTGCTTATTCAATGTATGCCTAAAGTTCAGTTCAGTTTTGAGATTATTTTTGCGTGAATTATATCAAATATCGCGATTGAAATTGTGTAAACTATAATCTTGGTCAAAAGTACACTTTTGACAACATATGGTCTTTCTGTCTGTCATATATTGTTTCACATCTGAAGACTGCAGCTCCCAGAGCGGTGCTCAAAGACAAAAGGAAGCTGTTAAAATCTTCAATTTATGTTTATAATATACCTCTTAGGATTCTATAACATACTTACCCAAAACAATTTGTCCAAAACTTCTCAGTTCTTCAGCCAATTTGTTTTTCTCTTTATTCAGGTCATTAAATTTATGACCAGAACAATTTCTGCAATTGCACTCATGAAGAGAAAATAAATTTTGGAAGTTTTACTCAAAGTGGTTGCTATAGCAACCAGCCACACCCTTTTAAG
>JAHPZR010013487.1:25000-30000 GCA_019787425.1 Platygyra sinensis
CTCTGCAGCTCAGCATCCTTCTGTGGTTGACCAGTATTTGGCCAACGAGGTTTCCTTAGGTAGGGTGGCTGGTCCTTTCAGTGCTCCCCCCTACCTGAATCTTCATGTTAGCAGCTTTGGGGTTATTCCTAAAAGAGGCCAGCCAGGGAAGTGGCGCCTCATTGTGGACCTTTCCTCCCCAGGTGGGGCAAGTGTCAACGATGGGATTGATCCAGACGAATTTACCCTTCATTATATTACTGTCGATCAGGTGATCCGTGTAGTCTCCAAACTTGGTCGGGGGGCCCTCATGGCCAAATTTGATGTGGAGGCAGCTTACCGCAACGTGCCTGTGCACCCATCCCATCGTGTTCTTCTGGGAATGAAGTGGCGTGACCAATTCTACGTCGACTTGGTTCTCCCCTTTGGCCTTCGATCAGCTCCCTTTATTTTCAACTCCATTGCAGACATGGTGGAGTGGATCCTCGTCAATTCTTACCAGATTCCTCACCTCCTCCATTACCTGGACGACTTCATTACAGCCGGTCCCCCTCAGTCCCTCCAGTGCGCTCACAACTTAGCTACTGCTATGGAAGTCTGTCAACGGCTTGGTCTACCTCTACATCCTGCCAAGTGTGTGGGTCCCTCTACAGTGCTTGTTGTCCTAGGTATTGAGCTCGACTCCGACAACCAAGTGGCACGTCTTCCGCAGGAGAAGCTACTGGCGTTGCAAAATTTGATTGGTTCCTGGCTCCCTCGGAAATGGTGCAACAGACACGAGCTTGAATCCCTTATCGGTCACCTGCATCATGCTGCCAAAGTGGTGTGGCCAGGGCGGACCTTCTTACACCGTATGATTGACCTGTTATGCTGCTTCCGGAGGAGAGATCACCCCATTCGTCTCAACCAAGAATTTCATCTCGATCTTCTATGGTGGCACCAGTTTTTGGAGGACTGGCATGGCGTTAGCTTCTGGCTCTTCCCAGGATTGCTTCCCGAGGCTGATGTTGAAGTATCTTCTGATGCTGCAGGCTCATTAGGCTACGGTGCCTACATGAAGGGTCAGTGGTTTGCCGGTTCCTGGGTGCCCTCCCAGCAGCTTCACTCTATTGCCTACAAGGAGCTCTTCCCCATAGTTCTTGCAGCTCATGTTTGGGGACACCTTTGGGTCAAGAAGCATATCCTCTTCCGCTCTGACAACGATGCGGTAGTCCACATCTTGAATACCCGAACCTCTAGAGTGCCCTGCTTAATGTGGTTGCTGCGCAGTCTATTGTTTTCCGCTGCTCGTCATAGCTTTTCCTTCTCTTCTCAACATGTACCTGGTGTTAACAATCAATTAGCTGATGCCTTATCTCGTTTCAATTGGCAGGAATTCCAGCGCTTGGCCCCAGACGCTCAACCTCTCCCCACTCCGGTACCCCCCGAACTTCTGGCACACTTGACCTCTCCACCTTAGAACAGCAGTGCTACTCCTTCTTAACCCAGGGCCTCGCTCCTTCTACGCGTCGATCTTACGCATCGGCCCAAGCACAGTTCATTTCGATCTGCACTCAACTTGGCCAGCTCCATCCCTCAGGCTCTCCTTGCCCAGCGGACGAGTGGACTTTGTGCCTGTTTGCTACTTTCTTGGCTGCAAGAATTCAGCACTCCTCCATTAAGGTGTACTTGTCAGGAATCAGAGCACTCCATATCGAACAGGGGTTTCCAGACCCCCTTGCCAACTGCCTCCGCCTTCAGAGGGCGGTCCGCGGTATCAAGCGGTCTCAGGGCTCATCATCTTCCTCTCGCTTGCCTATTACTGACGACTTGATGTTAGTGATTTGGCGGTCTCTGGATCTTCGCCTCCCAGATCACCTTATGTTTTGGGCTGCTTGCTCCCTTGGGTACTTTGGCTTTCTCCGTGCCTCAGAGTTCACTGTCCCAAGTCTAGCTAGCTTCTCCCCATCAACTCATTTAGGTGTCCAAGACATTGCAGTGGATTCCCCGTCTGCACCCTCCTGTATGCGTGTAAAGATCAAGGCTTCAAAGACTGATCCATTTAGGAAAGGTGCCTTCATCCACATTGGCCTTGGCCGGCCTCCGCTCTGTGCTGTCCACTCAGTGATGTCCTATCTCACTTGTAGGGGTGACATCCCAGGTCCCTTGTTTCTGCTCCAGAATGGGCAGCCTCTCTCGCGCTCCTTGCTCACGGACTGGCTTCGGCTGATCCTGGCATCCGCTAATATCCCAGGCAACTTCTCCAGCCACAGTTTCCGCATCGGGGCTGCCACTGTGGCAGCACGCAATGGAGTACCCGACCACCTCATACAAGCTTTGGGCCGCTGGTCAAGCTCCGCCTATCAGCTCTATATCAGAACCCCATCCGAGTCGTTAGCAGCCCTCTCCACTAAACTAGCATAACGGCCATCTCTTGGACAGCAGCGTCGCCTCCCCGGCACATGGTCTTGTACAACTTTCAACACCAACGGTCAACGTTGGTTACAGAATAATTGACATTAGACAGCACAAAGGACCGGTCTGCAAAGCTTAAGCTTCTCTGTACGGAACAGTCACACTTAACATATACAATGTAAATAATAAGTAATTACTAAATTTTTGCAAGGAGACTTGCCCATTTGCTTGCACAGCTTGTGCAGCCAGAGCACTGTGCCTCTGCCCCAGTCTCTACCTCTGCTGGCTCTGGACTACCAGATCACTAGGATATCATTAGCCCTTTATCCAGCACTGCATACTTGCTCCCTGGCCTCAGTCCCTCTGATACTTCGCTCATCAGTGGCTTATGGGTTTTGTTTGTCCCTGCTATGCCTCGTCGCGCCTGCTTCATGCCTTGGCTCCAAGTGCTGTTCAGTCTCCCAGTCCTGAAGCATCAGGTGGATGTCTGCCTGGTCAGGTGTGTACTGTTTGTTTTTGTGTTATTTGTTTGGGAGCTAGGTGCTTGGGGTCCAACTGGGGATTGGAGGTTCCAGGTCACCCTGTTCTCGGGTCCCTCCATTCTCCAAGCACCTGGAGAAAGGTTTCCTTTGGGTGGTTCCCGCTTCCAGGGTTGCCATGGATACCTCCTCTCTGGCTTACGGCTTCTGCTCCCCGCTAACCTTTTAGGCACCAGTTCCCAAGCTCATCTATTTGTGATGAGTTTAAATGTGGCTAAATATAATTTAGGCAAAGTTAGACTCGAAGGAATGCAGCCAGCAGTTTCACATTTCACGGTACGTGACCTGCGGGGCGGCCCGTTGGAGATTTGCAGGGCTTTTCGGATCTTGTTGCCTTTCTTATGCAGTTTTGCTTGTTGATCTTTGCGGATCATTTGCTCTCTTTAGCGAATCTTTGCGGATTCTCGCCCCTTCCCGTCCCTCCCGCTTGGTTGGGGGATCTTTAGGTAAGTACGGGTCAGGTAAGTTGTTTTCCACTGATTATTCAGTGTGACGGTGCCAGTTAGCGGCTGCTTGTGGGGGTGGTTCCCGCTTCCAGGGTTGCCATGGATACCTCCCCTCTGGCTTACGGCTTCTGCTCCCCGCTAACCTTTTAGGCACCAGTTCCCAAGCTCATCTATTTGTGATGAGTTTAACTTTGATTAATCTTTGTCCAAAGCTTCCAAAGAATGACATTATTTAGATCTTAGGCGTCCTTATCACTACCTTATACATTCGTGGACCGTTTTACTTGGATCTAAGCATAACGTATACATTTATAAATTTTACTAAGGGCATCTCCTGAGAAATTCAGATGCATAGTTGCTATCACGATATACTGGCTACGAACATCGAATCAGCGTGTCTTTGGGATTGTCGCTATTCCTACGCAGCTGGTAGTTATCCCCTTTCTTAAGGTTCCCTCTTTTGTAAAAGCACATGCCCACGGCACGGATTTGCTGACCTAGAGGAGCTTGCTCCTTTTCATTTTTTTCTAGGGTCAATATCGTGGTATCTACCAGCTATAGCATATGCAAGTGATCGTCAAGTAACTGATGTGATCTGTGTTATGTCCCGTCAGTCCCTTTTCTGTCATATAGATCTGTTACATCCGAACTTTCACGGGAATTTTATCTGAATTATAATAGAGATTAACATTAATCCGGATGATATTGTTAATAATAATCTAATCCTTCCAATTTTTTGCCGTGCCTTGATCTATTACTGGATTATAATAATCTATTACTGGATTATAATAATCTATTACTGGATTATAATAATCTATCACTGGATTCTAATAATCTATTACCGGATTATAATAATCATATTATAATCTATTACTATTATAATCCACGGATTAATATTAATCCGAGTTGTCCTGAACAAACTACAGCAACCCGACACGTCTCCAAATTACTATAGATATCATCTTATTTCTAACAGGCAATTTGATTCGTTCTTTGATACAACCCACACTGTGATTGGTATGACATGCGCACATGCATAACTCCCCATCACTCACCGATCTCATAGATCTTTCAACCCCAAGAGGAATTTTTGCTCAAAAATACTCAAGCCGTTAAGAGAACTTTTCGCATTTTATACGAGTCGTAAGTTTTCCCTTTTTACAAAACAACACTACTTCACCGAAAATAGAAAGAAAGAGAAAAAAACTTTCTGATACATTGAGTCTGATTTTGCACTTTTTGAAGTCTGATTTTGCACTTTAACTTGACGCCACGCAGTCTTCAAAAAAATATCGAACTGAAATGAATGTCATCAAATAAAGCTATAAACTGCCACTGTAGAGACGTAAAAACAGTTTAGAAATGAAAGCTTCTTTTTTTTGTTTATTATCCTGGAAACAATAGCCGACTATTTGTAAGCTCCAATAGAATTTATTCCCATATTAAAAATAGAAGTGTCAAGTTACCATTTATAACTAAAAATAGCAAACATCTTGTGCAAACGATTTCTGCGACACGGAAAACAAAAGTGTCAAGTTACTATTTGTATAAACTAAAAATAGCAAGCATCTCGTGGGAACAGGTGCTGACGATTTGTTAGCTCTAATTGAATTTACTCCCTTGTGAAAAACAAAAGTGTCAA
>JAHPZR010013487.1:35000-37500 GCA_019787425.1 Platygyra sinensis
GGGAGAGAGAGTTACCACGAGCTCGAACGAGAAGAGCGGGAATTTATTGAAGAGTCTTCCTCCAATGAAGGCTGTTACAGTGGAACTGTCCATGGCGAACGATAGGAAACATGGATTTACTAAACGGCAGCTTAACAATATCTAATACCATTTCCCCTCGCTCAATAAAATTTAGATAAAATAAAATGAATAAGAGATACAAATCAGAACGGAATTCGGGTTAGTAAAATGTACGTACCATTCTGAATCGGATTTCTTGGACAAGGTTTCTCCTTTGGACAGAAAAAAAGACCGTTTCTATCTTCGTTTCGATTTGTTATCCCTTGAGCTTTCTCATATGTATCTGCTTTGAAATATTCTCGGGCAATGGTGAAGAGGACCCTGTCAGGACCGGATATCCCGATAATTATTACTTTGTTGTCCTCGTCCGTTGGGGCAGATTTCAGCTGGCGTACACATCCTTTTTTCATAAGTACCACAGTAGTCTCGTCTAGTGTTCATTGCGAAAAAAGAAAATGGAACGTTTTACTGCCAGGACATTCCTGGAGCTGCAAACGAAGTTAAAAAGAAAGATCCTTTACATAATCTACATATTTTACATATCCTACATATCCTACACATTTTACATATCAGAGAGTTTCATCTGAGGTCATCTCCATCTGCATTTAGTGGGTTTGTGGATATCAGTCGACCGCTGATTACTTCATAACTTGCTACACCGTGCTGACGAGACCCAACAAGGTCGAAACAGCTGTCCACGGTTGCAATTCTTGGCTTTCAGTTTGAATTCTATCATGTCGTTGCCCCGTTAAGTTTTCTACGTAGTATCAGCCTTGCATAATTGTTTGCTATTCTTAAAAAGAAACCAGTCGGGTAAATGAATGAACGAATAAGGTTGAACTGGGGAAAAAGAGGTAGAAAAGAAGAAAGGTACAGGGAAAAGATAACTGACATTAAGAGTGAATCAAAATATTTCAAAATTGAAAGTAAGGAGGGTAGAAAATGAAGGAAGGAAGGAAGGAAAGAATAAGGATTGAAAGAGAGAGTAAATGCAGAAGATATTGAAACGTGGAAGGTATTAAAGTATTTCCAGACTTGCATGTTGATTCATAGCTGCTCGTTTGAACTGCTACAGTTACTTCCGTGTTAAGGGCCGCAGGGTTCTTTTTTATTCTGGTCATTTTCTTTTTATTTCTAGCTTTCGTCTCTCCTTTCTGTTTTAAGTGCCTGTCAATCTTGGCCAAAGAATTAATGTACCACGTGATTGGTTTGAAAAAGGCTCGCGCGTCAAAAACGTTACTCTGAGGGCGGCAAAAAAAATACTCGTGGGTGTCGCGGTCTACTGTGGGAAGAGAAATACTGATATGTAGAAGATTTGCGTTTTCCTTACACACGTTGGGCAGAGATAAAGCTCATTTATTCATTCTTTTGCTGAGTAAATAATGGTACTTCGGGCTACCCTTTCGATTGTTTTATACCGCCCCTGAATTAAAAATAAATAGCAAATTTCAGCAGCTACGACACTGATTTACCTAGAAATTCGAAGAAATTTCCCTTTTCTTCACAGCGACCGTTTATCGATCACGTAAAAACAAGCGTAGCCGGGCAATGAATTTTTCTCAGCAGCTGGATCCGCTCTAGACATGGCTCCCTTTGTAGTGAAAGAGACGTCTCCATTCGCTGGACAGTCTATCGCAGATAGGACGCCCTGGGCTCGGTTTCCACTGATGCAAACATTTTCCGAGCCATCTTCTTTTATGTTTCCATTTGGCAGTAGCTTGAAAAGCTTTTCACATCCTTTTTCCAAACGCGTTGCTCTTACAGAGCCAGAAGAGCTTGACAACTGATGGAAGTTGACGCATTTTCTGCTCTCCCTGTTTCTTAGGGCTCTAAGAACTCCACCTACGAATGATGACAAAACAAGTACAATATTCAATCAAAGATTAAACCTGCATGCATTTGATCTGCTTATTCATTTAAATTCATTTATTACTGCTAAGAAAAACTTCACAATTCAGC
Organism: Platygyra sinensis; assembly: GCA_019787425.1. NCBI lineage: Eukaryota > Metazoa > Cnidaria > Anthozoa > Scleractinia > Merulinidae > Platygyra > Platygyra sinensis. The sequence continues at coordinate 37,020 of JAHPZR010013487.1, forward strand.
TGCTGATCAGAAGCTATTGACTTAACAACTATTAACCGCTAGCCACCGACACTGAGGTGAATAGTTGTTTTAGTATATACTAAAACATTGAGATAATATACACCACAAAAATTTATTTTAATTCATATATTCCACCAACGATTGCAATATTTTCCCGCGCGCAAAGGACTGAAACAACAAGCCGCCCAAAAAGTCACATGATACATCAGGTGATCAAAGGAGCGAGAAATTTTCCAACGGCAAAGCTACGCGTTGCTCAAGCAAAGTGAAAATTGCTTTCGTGTGTTTTCAGGGACTGCTTCGTCCTTAATTTGGATGATTTCTTCGCTTGTCCCGGATGCAAACCGGGAAGCCATTTTTATCCGAGTTGCTCTGAGGTAAAAAGCAAAGGATATTCGGAGTTTTATTAGCCAATCAGAGCGCGCCTTCAACGCTATCCACTGTTTTAGTTAACAATTATTTATCGATGTGGTATTCACCA
>JAHPZR010013487.1:42500-45000 GCA_019787425.1 Platygyra sinensis
TCCCGCTCGAATTTACGACAGATTTCCGACCGACTTTCCTTCTGAGATTTTCCTTCCTTCGAGACTACAACAACACGTGCGTAGTAAAAATCCTTGATCAAATGTCAATCAAACATCGTGTTCTGATTGGATAACGACTGAGTAACGAAATCTATTTCTAACGCACTCCCCCCTTTGATTGACCCAATCAATCAACAATTCTTAAATGTCAACGCTCAAAGTTTATCAATGTTCCTTGGACAGATAACTGTGAAGCTCTACACACTGATTAGCCACAACGTACGGTTTCCACTGCTTCCTCCGGTACAAATCTGATGATTGGCGGGGCTGTAACCACATTCTCCTTGTTACCACCACCGTGAAGTTCATAAACTTCAACTGGATACAACTTTTGTACAGGACGTTGGATCTCAACTCTTGCCCCTTTGGACGCTAAGCAAACAACGGCTGCGCGAACGAGGTTATCCCTCCCATGAATCAACTCTTGAACTGTAGCAAGTTTCCACCTTTGTCGAGGCACATTGTCTTCATGAACGCAAACAACGTCTCCTTTCTTAATCACTCTAGATTGTGATGTCTTCTTGCCAAGATGATGCTCACGAAGTTCAGAAAGATACTCTCTTCGCCAACGGTTCCAGAAGTGTTTAAAAACCAAATCAAGATGCTTCTGCCTTTTAGACAACTCTGTGGCTGTGGTACCTGAAATAGAATCTTGGGTCTTTGGTATGGGACTGAGCAACCTTCGCCCAATGCATAAGGAGGAGGGTGTGATTGGTTCTTCGAGTTCTTCATAGACGTAAGTCAAGGGTCGAGAGTTAAGTATTCCTTCGACTTCCACCAGTACTGTTTGAAACTCTTCATAAGTCACTCGTGCATTTCCGAGGGTCTTCTTGAGGCAGCGCTTAACTGAGCGAAGAACCCACCCCACCAAGGGGCTCGAGGGACATTAAACTTCCACACAATACCATGCTGACTGAGGAAAGGTTTTAAACTGGAACCCTTGAAGGCTTACCATTATCTGATATGACAAGACGTGGCACTCCTCTCCTAGAAACGAACCGCTTTAGACATCTTAGGAGTGTTCCTGTTGATAGATCTGGAACCAGCTCGAGTATGGCGTTCCAACACCGCCAAAATTCAAACTTTGCCCTTTATTCGCGCATACCATCATTCACTGCAGGGGCACCCAACGGATCGTTTCGGTAAATTATCTGTTCGGAAGGCCTTTAATCCCCTCTAATTTTCTTGAGATGATTCTCGCCTCGAACTTTCGTGATATGAGAAATTTAATGTATGTTGTTTTCGAATTGTTAAAAATGTCGTTTTGGGTACGGTAAAAAGGTTAGCTATCATTTTCGGAAAGGCAATAAGACCTAAGGTTTTCGGGAAATGAACAAAAAAGCCCTAATAAATTCGAGAATACTCAAATTCCCCTAGAATAACCGAACAGATAAAATGTTTTTAGTGCAACCTAAAATTAACCTACGGAGCTTTAAAAGTACTCCAGATAGCCTGAAACAGTGTTTAAAAGCATTTGAGATGAAACGGTGGTTGGGTGCCCCTGTTCACTGGCAACATTCAAATATTCAATTGAAACATACAAATCTTCACTAACAACATTCATGTCAGGCGTTTAAAATGCACTCACAACAGTCAAACATAACTCCAAACATTCAATCAATTAAGAGCAAATCCCCACAAGAATCAAACAAAATCAAATTTCTTCGGCAAGGCTTGAAAACTCAATTTCTCTCCCCTTTTGCATATAGCTAGCCCCTAGCAAGAATACAAAGAGCCTGTGTTTTTTTCCTCGAAATAGTTTTGTCTTTCTGAGAAAAACAACATTTGCGATTTACCCTCCAGACTCAGTTTAGCGAGCCCCAACTGGGTTGAAAATCGACCATTTTCATTCGATTCGCATGTCGCAACCATCAAGCGCAGAAAAATTGTAATGCAATCAACTTATTGCATAACTTTTCCTTGTCTAAAACCCACAATTTCAAGAATATTGGATTAATCTACCAATTTTGCGGTGAATAAAACCAGAGTGTTCTCCAACCTTAACTTCGTCGGTCGGTGCGAAGAATTGTTATTTAATTTGACCATGTGCCATATCACCGAATTTCATAAGATTAAGGATTTTAATTAAGGAAAGGTAGGTCTTTCAAAATATGTAAAGTTTAGTTTGGGCAAATGATTTGGCAATCGTCAAAAAATTATTCAAAATCGCTTACTCTAGATACAAAATCACGCCAGCAGTGTCGAGTGCGTGACCAAGAGTATATTATCATTGTATCGGCAATCTACATACCAATATCACTATGGTTCGAAACGTCAGGGTTACTAAGGTATACATATGATAAACATGCTTACCCTCTTCGATTTGTAACCTCCTGAATTTGGCAAACTGTTTCTTTCCCTGTATATTTTCAGCGACGTTTTCGACAAGGCCCACATCAGAATTTGAAAAAAAACCATAACTGCCAAGTGCATATGTATT
>JAHPZR010013487.1:57500-67500 GCA_019787425.1 Platygyra sinensis
ACCCCTGTTGTAATGCTGCTATGTCGTCGGTGAAACAACCGAAAAGATAAGCAATATGAAGCGAGCATGGTTAAAATCTAAGGCGGCGAAATACGAGATACAGAAACGCCTCAGACTTGGTCGCGCAAACATATGTTTTGTTGGCAAGTTTTTGTCGAAAAATTTGTCTTTTCCCGTTTTTCACCTTGCGTGATCAACTCTGTCGGGCGCAAACCAAAAACCATTTGGTTGCGCGCGTTGAATAGAAGTTGTTGCGAAAAGTAGAGCGCTGGTCTACTTTGAGCCGACAAATTTTGGCCTTGTTGCTCGTTTTTGCATTCAAACTCACCACGCCTGTCGCGCAACAAATTCTGCTCGTGGCCCTAGCAGACACTCACCATGTCAGTCGCCGCCGCATTTCTTCAACCCGCAACACAACTGTTTTTGTTGCCGCGTCAAGTTGATCACGCGAAGGTGAAAAAAGCGGGTAGACTATCGACAAAAACTTGCCAACAAAACAATGTTTGCGCGACCAAGTTCTGAGGGTTTTTGTATCTCGCTTATTTCGCCGCCTTAACTCAAACCGCAAACACGTTAGGACAAGATAAATGCGATGCTTTCAAAAAATGGTGCCAGGTTTTAATATTCCTTGTCAAACTAGGACCACCTGTCGCAAAACTGCATGATACCTTTTCATTGAACATAGGACCCATTCACTTTCACATACTGGTGTTGATGGAAAAAATGTATTTTATCGATGGTGAGCGTTTTAGCAAGACTCGTTTTAATTGGAATAAAGTTATCTGATGGTATTATGATCCGCGACACAACGACCAAGCCGTTACGACTAATAGACCATCAGAAATCTGAGGTTCCTTTCAGCCTCTGTAGTTTTATTTCAACCTGAGGAGTTTCATGGGGTTTAAAGAAAATTCACGACAGCAGCTTTTTTTAGAGGACGAACAGACAGTGATTTCATTTTTATGTTTCATTTTAATTTGTTCCTTGTGGTAGGTGGTGCAGGGTATGCCTTGTTATCACGACATGCAACGCGCAAGTCACTCCATGCTGGGTATCCTGCGACGTGGACCAGCATCACATTCAGGGGACAGTAGTGTTAACTTAGCTCTTATTAACCGAAGCCCGAGGTGCTGTGATGGGAGAATCTTGACCGGCCGAGGTTCCGTTAGTCCAGACCGTAACCCAGTGAGGTCCTGTACACCGACGAGTTTTTTTCTGGAGGTCAACAATTCTCCCATTACACACCGACTTAGCTGGCTTCGGTTTGAGGTTAAGTACATGGTTAATGAATGTCTTGTCATCATCTCATCACAGTTTTATTTTTATAAAAATGCTATATTTTACAGTTTTGGACTGGCCTCGCGAGATAGCTATGCTAGTCTAGGTGGACCAGTCGATCAATAGTTACAAATTATTTATTATTAATATCGGTACATTTATTTTATCAATATCATTATGGTAAGCAGAGAAAAATAAAAAGTTGGGGAAAAAAGTAAGTAAAATAAAAAGACAAAGTGGGAAAAAATGTTATTGAATAGATATATTTCTTTGTTTGTTTGTTTTTACTGACATTTTAACTTAGAAATGATTCTGCTAATTTCAATGAAGGAATCTTCATTTTCGAGAACACTTAACTAGTTTCCACGTTATTTTTAATTCTCAGTTTGAATGATTTCTTTGGTAGTTCTCTCAGAGAGCTTAGTATCTCATTCCATAGTTTAGCACCCATTCTTGAAAAGGCTTTGTTTTGTATTTCAAGTCTTGAAGCTTTTATGTAAAAATTTTCTGAAGCAGAAGAACTTGTGTTGTAAGAATGGACACTAGACGTTTTTGTAAATAAATTACATATGTTGATTGGGGCAGACGCAGTGCTAACGTCGCGCATCAATTCAGATAAAGTTTCATTATAAAAAGTTTAGAGGCAAAATCTTAGCATTAATAAATAGTGGAATGGTGTGTTCATTTTTCTTTTTGAAGTACATGAAACGTAATACACGTTTTTGTAGTATTAAGATTTCATTAAGATAAGATTCAATCGTCCTCGTCACTCTTGATAACAATTCGACGCTTGTTTTCATTCTGGACAATTCTGCGCGAAAAATTTGAAATTGTTGCTGGCTGGTACTCTTCAGCTCAAAAGATGACCAAGCTCCGTCGGTGTCTGACAATATTTGCAGACTGCAGACTACATTTAGGCCTAAATAGCGCTCTGGTTAGCCTGAAGTTCAGTCGGGTTAGCCTGAATAGCACTCAGGTTAGCCTGAATAGCACTCAGGTTAGCCTGTTTACGGTTAGCTTTCGGAATTGGAAATGAGAATGTCATATTTAGTTGAACAGTCTACAGTCTACCGAGTCTACAAATGTCAGACACCGAAGCTCCGTCGCAGGTACAGTGGAACCCCGCTCTACGGACACCCGCTTAATACGGACACCCGCTTTATACGGACAGTTTCGTTTGTCCCGACAAAAAGTTCATTTATTTTCTCTAAAATTAACCCGCTTTATACAGACACCGGGTAAGACGGACAATGGACACTTTTCTGTGTCCCGAGTCACAAACTCTCATATATGGTCAACCCCGCTTTACGGATACTGGTTATCAACCCACTCTCTATTTCATTGTCACAGTTATGTGATAATTGTAGACATTGTACTCTGTTCAAATAATACAGAACTGGGCTAAAAAATTAGTAACGAAGTAGCGGCAGTACAAGGTAAAGTCACATACTTTTTTAAATGAATCCATTGTCATGCCTGTCTCAGTAACAATACTCTTTACAAAACTTTAATGGGGCTATGATAAATGATCGTGAAGTTTCTTTAAAGATGAACTTGTTACTGTTATACAGTTAAGAAATTAAACGTTTCTCGTAAAACTGTCTGCTTTGGTCTTTATATCGATAAAACATGTTCCTCACGTGTTCTCAGAGAGCCCGCTTAATACGGACACCCGGATAATACGGACACCATGGCATCATTGGCATGTCCCCTTGGTGTCCGTATTAACCGGGTGACTGTACTGGGTTTCAGTTCCTTTATTTGTCATACCGTTTAATACCTTTCAATATGTGATGAGTGTTCAGATCGGTAGCCATCTTCTTTTTTGTATGTTTGCACTTGTTTGTTTGTTATAAAATCGTCTATGGCTGTTCCAGTTTCTACATCGTTTTCAGATCTTCAGGATAAAAAAAAATCGTTTGGTTAATATTTGTTTTCTTCGTCCATGTTGTAAGGTCTGTGAAATATCCATCTTTTGGCTTTGTGAAGAATGAATTGGACTCCAGTAAGTCCTATTACCATTATTAAACAAACATTTAAGTTTACACCTTAGCAACGTATGGCAATAGCACCATATCGCCAGTGCCTTAGTGCTTTAGCCGCAGGCAGCCCCCAAAACCATCACAATAGTGCAAAAGTTGAGACTTATTTCACATGAAAACTCTTAACATTTACAACCGCCGTGTCAGTGATTTGAGACTGTACTTGATTCTCCTCGTTTGTTTACCAAAAGAACTTCATCGAACTTCGATTTTGCTGCCTTTTATAGACCCTATGCAAAAATGGCTGTCTTTAAATTATTCTTTTGTTCGTATTCAAAATAGCCTCACTAACCTCGTTAGGGATAACAAATTCTTTACAATTTTTGTCCCAAAAACGAGGTTAGTGAGGCTAATTTAAATACGAACAAAAGAATAATGTAAAGGCAGCCATTTTTGCATAGGGTCTATCAGGGTCTGGAAGGGTATTCTCGGAATCCGGGATTTTGACCAAAATACCGTGTGGGAATCGGGAAAACGATAAATATCTTGACGGGATCCGGGATTTGACTGCTCCTCGGGAAGCGGGACTCGCCAAAATTTGTTCATGGGATGCGGGATTTTTTCGCCTGTTTGTTGGGAATTCGGGAAATCGCCACGACCCAAACAAACGTCCTAGCAGCCAGTCTCCTTTTCAAACCCAAGTGTGTCTGGTTAATAGTTATCTAATTGAAACTGTCAAAGAGTATTTTGTTTCAATCAGCTGCCAGAAAAGTCTAATAACGTGGTGTAATATCATACCAGTTATCTACTCCTAACCTGCGATCATACCCTCCTTCCCTGTATTTAAAAAAAAAAACGGCTGATCGCAGGTTAATCGACTCCATGCTCAACTGATTCAGTTGCTCAGTCTCTTAAAAGGTTCACATTTTTTGTTTTGAGGAGGTTAAACGCTAGATGGCCCTGGATATGGCAAATAGTTCTGCCAGCTTTGCTACAGTAAGAGTTATGTGGTCTTGTTTTATCCTGTAGCCACCCTCGATACTTGTAGTTCTTGCGCCAGAACCTCGGCGATCCACAAAGAAACATTCAATGTTCTGCTGAGCGGCGACGAGCACAACGACCTGTTCAACTTCGTGAATCACTTAAAAACTTTCACTGGGTTAGCAGAAATTGCTAACAGTAAATGTCTCTGAGAAAAACCCGAGATCACGATTGCCATATCGTGCTCTTTCATCATACTGAGGTACACAAAGCTATTTCCTTTTTGAAGGAACCTTTTAGAAATGCATTGAAAATATCAATTGAAACGGCCATTCTACAATCCATTTCTTAGCTTTTGTAGAAATTACACTTTTAAATGTATTTTTCTGGAAAAGAAAAACGGGATTCGGGATAGTGACAAAAAACTAGGCGGGATGCGGGATTCTCTCTTAAAAAATAGTCCACACAAAAAAGTAGATGAAGTAACCTCCAACCACACATATTTTAAATCATACTAGTTCTTTTTTCTCTCTCTTTTGTTTATATTACAAACACTTTTAAAAGAAACTGTTGACTGTACTCATAAATTAAATCTGTTTCTACTGTCAATAACAATACAAAATAAGTCCATCAGAAAAGAAACATTTGTGAAAGCAGGAGTAAAAAATAAGCTGAAAGTGGGAAAATGCTTGTAAAAATTGTTTAGAACATTATTTTAACTTATTAACAACAATGCAATATTTACTGCCCGGTGGTAAAATCCTAGTCATTTCAGATACTGACAGCCTCGAAAAACCTTTGTTAAAAGTTAACAAACTTGAGGAAATTTGAGCTACTTCTCACTGAAAATTTGCATATTTCTATATCAGCCTTTTTCTGTCTTCCGCATTCCAGTTTAACTGTATTTAACTGTCTTTATGTCATCAAACATTTGTAGAGTGCCATAATTTTCATCATCACTATTGCTTACACTTACCTAGGTTCCTAAAAAGTTTGACAATGAGAAAGCCTTGTCACCGTTTAGAATGCTACAGTTCTACATGTCAGGAATTAAATTTCTTGGTCATTTTCCTACTGACTCACATCTCACCAGCAGATGTTGATAATTTCACAGTTCTTGTACTGGTTTCATAGTCCCTACATAATCATAGTTACTGTCAGTAGTTAGTGAAAAGCTCTCAAGAAAATGCATATCGTATCAAAACAGTTTACAAAGAGCTTGCTACTTATTCTTCGCTTCCACTGTGCACATATGCATAAGACCTTCTGTAGATATCAATGTGAACACCAGATAGATATCAATTTTCACTTCCCGTGTCCTGGCCCAGTCATTTTGGTGAACTATATTACATCACGCCAGAACCAATAGACTTGACTCAATAAGAGGTAAAGCTCTGTTTCTCATAGCTAAGAATGTTTAAACTGCTTTGAAAAGCTTCTCTGAAATGACTCTGCAAACTTGCATCATATTATAATGCTGAACAACCAGTTAAGTAGGCACAGAGTGCCTCCCAATCACACCAGAACACAACACGACTTCTTGTGCCGTCCAACCTCCTCAGCATCAGTAGGTTGCTTAAACTTTTTTCTTGGTTCTTCCACTGTGCTATTGCTTATATTGTTTGTAACAGGTGTTTTTGTGGTTGGAGCAGTTTCACTTGAAACATCAAGTATAGCAGCTGTATCGCTAGGCTGTGTTGATGGCGGGGTTGATGGTGGTACTGTTGGCTTTGAAGTGTACTTAGCAGTTACAGCTTGTGAGGACAGTGTGACATCTGATGGTGAAACAACTTTTGATTCTTTGATGTCTTTTGCTGTGGGTGAGAAAATAATTATTACATTTTAATGTTCAAGAAATGAACAACAACAACAACAACAACAATCTTTATTATTTACACCTTTTCTTACAATTAGCGTTACATTTTTTAAAGGAATTTAGATCTATAAAGAGGGAGAAAGAAAATAGCTAAGTAAACTTAAGTTTTCTAGTTAGCCCCTAGCTAGGGAAAGTTAATTAAACAGATTGTAGCAGATACAACAAAAACAACACAAAAACAACAACAGATACACACATTTAAAAACTAAGACGAAAAAATAAGCACATATATAGGCAGTCGTTGGTATGATTTTATTTACTGGATTGAGTTTTGAGAAGAAATTCTTTTAATTTGCCAGGAAAGGTAAAAGTGTTAAGATTTTTCAAGCTAGTTGGAAGATCTTGCCAAAGGTCAACTACAATTGAAGATACTGATTGTTTTCCAATGTTGGTTCTTGTGGATGGCTTATAAAAATTTTTATTAGTGGCATATCTGGTATTATAACTATGAATATCAGTAGCATACTGAAAATAGTTTTCAAAGATGTTTGGTAGTGCTTTGCTATGCCAACGATGTGCAAATTTAAGTGCTTGCAATTTAAAGATAGAATTAACTGATAGGATATCTAATAGGTTCATAAAGGGAAAAGCACTTTCAGTGTTCTTTCCATAAGTAGTGGCAAAAAATATTGTTCTTATTACTGTGTTTTGTTTTGTTTGTACTTTTTTGATTTGAGTTTTATACCCACTCCCCCATGCAAGAATAGCATAAGATATGTAGGGATTGACAAGACTAAAATAAAGTTGTTTTAATTGGGCTAGAGACATATAATGCCTTAGTTTGCTAAAAATGCCAATATTTCGGGCAATTCTCCATCTTAAACTTCTCCAAAGACAATGAGAAGTCTGAGCCTCAACCACAGAAGAAAGGAAGACCTTGCATACATCGATTCAGGTGACAAGAATTGAACTTTTATGCATAAAGATGGCTGTTTTTCCTCTGATTTTGAACTGCTTGTTCCTTTGTCATGCTTGAATGAGTTTTTGTCACGAGATCATTTTGCATACTAAATGAGATTTACAAGCATTTCCAGTTCTGCTGTTTTTGACAAACTGGCTACTGGAATAAGACACCAAAATCTAAAATATAAGGCAATAAAATTGTGCGATTTCAAAATAGATTTAATTAAGTGGTAATTAAACTTGATGTCATGCAATTTTGGTCTAAAATCATACTTGTGGTTTTAAAGCGAACGATCGTGCAGCGCAGGTTGATTTTGAAATCACCAGCATGTTTTCAGATGAAATTACACTCCACTCAGTTTACCATTATAAACTGTTGTATTAGATTGGTGGACATAACTAAACAAAGTTCCCTTTTACTTTTTGACATCTTAATGACTCAACTTTATGAAGAGTTCAAATGATCTGATCAACCAATAACCATATAATTTGAGGGTAGAATTAACAAGTACAGTGATAGATTTCAAGCTGGTGGCATGATGCTGTGTTGTCTCTAGCCTGCAAACAAGGTCCCAATGAGCACAAAAAAGAATTTTGCACATGAAGCAAGTGGGGCGGGGCAGAGCAGGGCAGGGGTGCCTGTAGACTTCATTTTTTATGCCCCAGTCCACCCTTGGTGACTAGCCTGTTACAAATCATTCAAGAAGGTTATTAGACCTGACTGCAATCTCGGAAAAAAAAATGCAAATTTACAAGCTGTTGTCAAGATCTGTCAAATATTTATCTCAAATCTGTTAACAATCAGTGATTCATCCAATCAGATCATGATACCAGATTCTTGTATATTCTGGTATCCTGGAAAGGCAGCATCAATAGAATAACCACAGGCTCTCCCGCTTCTGCTTCTTCCCAAGACAATTATTCTCGTTTTACTTGCCAAACTCTTTTTTCTGCCCTTGCTGGTATCCTCTTTGCAGGCTATGTTGCTTCATCCAAATTTCTTATTAAGTTTATTATGGTAGAGCAGACATCACTCACCCTTTTGTCAGTAATGTGTACGATCACTATCACGATGAAGACATTACACAGTTACACATCTGTATGAACATGAATTCATACTACATAGTAGAAACATCTCAGTTAAAAGTTAACTCACCCAATTGTTGCTGAGCAGTTTCTGTTAATTCCCGTGAATCTCTCGATTTCCTATTGGAAAATGACTCTGGGTAACCTGAAGTATCAGATGATGGCACCTGACTCCTGCCACCTGTACTTCCTGAAGATCGAGGCACTGGAGGTGCAACACGTGTCTTTGATGATTTAGGTGCTGCAGTAGCAGACTGTGAGGTAGGTTTAGAATTGGAGCTAAGCTCAGACAAAGGCTTAGTTGCAGGAGTCTTTTGTTCTTTTGTTACAGTAACTTCCCGATTAGTGTGACCAGTTTTTATTGTGCTATTCTCTTTTGCCATTTGTTGTCCCCTAGGATCTGCTGGTAGCTGCCGATGACCCGCAGTTGGTGATCGGGGAGGTGGGCAGGATGGGGGTTCAATCTTTTCTGATAGCCTAGGGGTTTTCTTCTCTTGCGACACATGTTCTCTTGTTTCAGTCTTGATCTTATATTGAATGTTTATTGATGTGGTACCTTGCACCTTAGGTCCTGCATCAATTTCTCTTGTCACAGGTCCCCTAGGTTTGTCACCTTTTAATATATCACTTGTTGTATTTTCCAGAGGTCTATTCTCCTTTACATTACCTCCTTGTTCTATTACTTTTATATCAACTATTTTTGTAGTACTTTTTTCTTCAACCTTGGAAGTTCTTTCATGCTTCTTTGACATTGGGATTTCTGTGATCTGTGTGTTAGTATGTTCTATTTTTTTCTCCTCTGTCTGTGTTCTCACTGGTGAAGGGGATTCTTCTTTGGATGTAAAATTATTCTGTTCCACACTTAAATCCACTTGATTTGGTTCATCAGTTGGCTTCTTGTCCTTCTAATGAGGTAAATTAAAATACCACATTTTAAAGTCTAGAATTTACAACTAGAGCAGTAAGCAGTGGTCTAGAATTTACAAGAGCAAGAAAGCAGTAGTACTTTGAAGCCATGTTTACTTGTCTATGACCACTGAGCTAAACAGCAGAGTTGGTATTCTTTTAAAATAATTTCAATTTTGAAAGCTTAAGAAAAATCTAAATATTTAAGAATACATTAAAGTTTCTAACATTTAACTTGCAAAATTCTTCAAGTAGTCCCTCAAAAATTCTGAAACTAGTCAGATGCACAGGGCACATAAAGAGAGACACCTTACAAAGGCTAACAGTATCTGTTTAAATAATGTGAAGAATACAATTGTGATTCCTGTCCCTGTCAGTCAGCTAATTTGTCTGTCTGTCTGTCTGTCTGTCTGTCTGTCTGTCTGTCTGCCATCTGTCTAATTATAGGCCATATACTAATCAAAATAAAGTATGTATGTATGTATGTATGTATGTATGTATGTATGTATGTATGTATGTATGTATGTATGTATGTATGTATGTATGTATGTATGTATGTATGTATGCGTGTATGTATGTATGTATGCGTGTATGTATGTATGTATGTATGTATGTATGTATGTATGTATGTATGTATTGACATTCCAAGTTTCATTCCCTTCCCCTATTCCTATTTTGAAAGTGCTTTTACCGCAATGAGGAAAGCCAGTTCAGGGTGTTGTCGAAGAATTGCCTCTGCTTTTGCCTCATTCTGAGAAATTGAAATCTTTTCTTTTAGACTTGACCGTTTGACTGACAGCCTACAAAACAAACAGCACAAAAGTTTGTGAAGTAGAAATTAAAAGCAGTTATTGCATAAAGCAACAATGAAACTAATGGAAATCTCATGCATCGAAGCTAGGAACGTGTTTGAATACTGAGAATAACCAGACATCACATCTTTTGTACACGCTAGACACACTTAGCTAAGTGCATCGAGCATGTACAA
>JAHPZR010013488.1:0-22500 GCA_019787425.1 Platygyra sinensis
TAAGGTAATTCCCTTGAAATTGTTCTACTATCGAAACTTTTTTTGAAACTTGGTGTCAGTGAACATTCATGATATGAACGTTATAAAAATGCAATAAAAAAATGGGGTCACCGGGCTTGTTTACGCGTCAAGCAGGCCTCTTTAAATGGGGTATTTTTACTGGGTTGCGCGTTTAAACGTTCCAGTCCCCTTCATACAGAATTTAAATCTTGGTCTACTTTGAAAGACCACAAATTTTGTCTTGAAGAGTAAAGCCTCATTTATTTGGACAAAATAAGCAGTATTGCTTCATTTAGCCGATTTTCTGATTGACTGGTTACGGTGATATTGCACTTTTGCGGACAGTTTTCCGTGGCTAACTTGAAGTCCTTGCCTTGGCCAAAAATACAACTCAGTTTGGGAAACCTATTTTCCAAAAATTAATTCATGTGTTCTACTATCAAACTTTTTTTTGCACGCTTCAAATAGGTTATTCATTAGGACTATTCAATGCAACGGATAAAGTTAACGACGACCCAGTTATAACGACTCTAAATTTAGAAAAAGATTGGGGCGCGCACGAGTTTCGATGCAATTCTAGACAGAAACAGCTGATCGCAGTTGTTGATAAATCTCTTTCTTGGGACTCCTAAGCTCATAGCTGCCTTCGTCTCGATTATAGCTGACGTCTAGTGGGTAAATCAGACTCGAAATCTTTTCTTCCCAGGCCGAATGGCCAACCTGAAACTTGTAGTGGTTTGGCTTTCCTTCTACCTGTTGAAGCCATGCCAAGCGAACGGTATGACCGTCTGAACTGTACTTTAAAACCTTAGCCAAGAAAATCTCGGGCGATGTAGCGCGTGCGTCAGCGGGGATAAGCGCACAGATTTCTCCAGGAGCGGGTGGGTAACTTTCATCCTCTGATAAATCTTCCTCTTCATCGTCAGCATTGTAAGATGTACCTGGAGCGTCATCAACGATGGCGTTAACTGCTGATTGATTAAGGTAGTGCAAAGCGCGTTTCGTTCTTTCGTGCTGACTCCTTTGGTCGTATACCTGTATTTGAGTGCGCAAACTGTGCTTGCAGACGCGAGCTAAGCTCTCTGCCAACTGTACATCGGAACTATCTTTGCTAGACCTAAAGTTTTCCACCAAGGCGTGTCGCATCTCGTTCATTGTGCAATGAAAGCCGAGATTCTCCCGAAAGATTTTGGCCAAGTAACTGGAGAAAGAGCCCGGCGACTTAAATGGTGAACCTCGTCTGTTAACAAAGAAAAAGTCGTGTATACAGCCGCGTGGTATGAGCTTTGGTCGCGAGCGTTCCACGTAGCGCTTAACATGAAAATCTACGAAATCAAATTCGCTCACCTCTATGACATTCGGACCGTATCTTTTTACGGTTTTGAAACCTTTCTCGACAAGACGGGTGACGCCGCTTTTTCCAAAGACCATAAAATTCTCTCCATTCGGTAATTTTCTGACGAGGTCGTCAACTTCGTTCTCTGGGATATCTCTAACGATGCGCAGGGTTCTGAACTCTTTAGCACGGCCTGGGTTTATCGCAAAGAGTAGCAGTAGTGTGAAATTCATGTGCAGTCGTGCCTTCTGCTGGAGATCGTCAATTTCGTCTTCGAACTGTTGATGAAGGGAACGGGTTAATTCTTGGAGCTGAGGCCAGAAAAGCCGTCTCTTCTCAGGTCCTTTAGTAGATTCCAAAACAGCGTGTTCTCGCATAAGTTGGTTCTGAAGGGCGCGGAGATCAGATATGCTCTCCACTGCGTCATAATTGCTGCGACTCTCGTTCGCACGCAGGAATTTTGCAGCCCTTATAAAGCACATTACATAATTAGCAGCAGTGTTGTTTTTCACGCGCCGACTTTGCTTTATGTGCTTGATGAAGGATTCCACGATATTCATATCTTCCACCAATTCCAATCGAATGTCTCGCTTTAACGTGCGCGAACAATAAGCTAAAAAGAACACTAAACGTTCCAAAGTCTTCGCCCACGTCACGTCGGATATTTTCGACTGTCTGCGCTTGGAATTGAAGTCTGATTGAAAGAATTCTTTCATCTCACTTAAGCGTTTAACGGCGCTAGGAAACGAATCTATATCTAGATTTTTTTTTCTAAAGAGCTCAACAATATCATCATCTTGTTCGCGATCGCTTTCTTCCCCGGATGACGACTCGCTGGCCGAGAAATCACTGAGCTCGGGTTCCGAATCCGAGGAAATCTGCCTATCGACTATTTCTATTTGTTCCTGCGAGTCTGAAAACCCAGTCAACGGCTTTTCAACGGCTAAACGTTCCGGACAAGCATTCAAGAGATTTTCTACTAAGAAACTGCTACTTAAGGTAATTCCTTAGTATTGCATTGCGCATCCCTACTGCGCACGATTTTCGCGTCATCAGCGCGCGCACACGAGTGCGTGCACGTGCAAAACGTAAGAGATTTCCCTCAAACTGAGCTCGATAACACAATAAATTCTCCTTATCTCTTAAACGAGCACGGTGACCCCCGATTTTTATTTCAGGTATTTGCTAAGAATAGTCTAATGAATAACATATTTGAAGGGGAAAAAAAGTTTGATAGTAGAACATGAATTATTTTTGGAAAATAGTTCCCAACTGAGTGTATTTTGGCCAAGGCAAGGACTTCAAGTTAGCCACGAAACTGTCCGAAAAAGTGCAATATCACCGTAACCAGTCAATCAGAAATGGCTTAAATGAAGCAATACTGCTTATGTCAATAAATGAAGCTTTACTTTCAAGACAAAATTTTGTGTCTTTCAAGTAACCAAGATTTAATTCTGTATGAAGGTGATTGGAACGTTTAACGCGCAACCAGTAAAAATACCCCATTTTAAGAGCCTGCTGACGCGTAAACAAGCCCGGTGACCCCATTTTTTTATTGCATTTTTATAACGTTCATATCATGAATGTTCATTACACCAAGTTTCAAAAAAAGTTTGATAGTAGAACAATTTCAAGGGAATTACCTTAAGCCCTGTTTTTTTGGAGGCATAGTGTCTTGTACCTCATCCCTTAAAAAAACTTCCTCTCCAGGTTGCTCTATCCGCTGTGTGTAGTTACTATCATTAACACTAGCATTAGTTAAGAGAGGTCCAGAAATTGTTCTAGAGTTTTCTCTTCTTTCTTCGCGTGAATCTTGGTAAGCCTCGAGAATCGCAACTTCTCGCTTGGAAATTAGTGACAGCACCTTGTAGCAAGCCAAGTAAGGCCTGGCAGTTCTCAACTTGTCGAGAATTTCTTGAGGCGCCTTAACTAGCTTAAGACCGAGATTTCTCATCCTACTTTTAATGGTAGCTCTTGGAATGTGAGGAAAGAGTTTATCACAGACCTCAACGAAGACAAAGTAGAGACTTCCATGACATGATACTGGTTCAATTTTACGCCGTTGGGGAGCGAGCATTTCTTCGGAACCAGAGTGCTGAGTTTGGAAAGTTACCTGTGGGAGGAAAGAGAAGTCTGTTAGCTTTTGGAAACCAAAATCCTATTTTATTCATCTGTGTGCCAGAGAATTGTTTACGCCAAACTTTACTTGCGCCAATGTGATATATTTTGGAGTTTTCACTACCCCACAGAAAGGAACCTAATATATAGTTTGGCGTGGTTCCCTGGTCCCCCCCTCACGTAACTTGTGAGGGTATTACTCTGCGACTTGATACTGCAAAACAGTATCACAAGCCTTGCAGAGGGTATCATCGAGTTACCAACTCGACTCATTGTGGCCAGGATTTAGCAAACTGTTTTCTTCAACTTAGATACTTAGACTGCAGGGACACTCAATTTTCCCGTGGGGCAATCCTCAGGGGTTGGTTACCTTGACTCATGTTTTATCCCTGACGAGAATAGTCAAGCGCCACGCCTAAGTAAGTCTTTAATTCCATGTTGAGCATTGAATGTGTTATGTTAAGTTTGCCATCACATCTCAGAGGTTTCATGAGATTACCACTCTCACTCGTTGTTGCCACGCTTTGCATTCAAGTTGTTACTGATGAGGTTATCCTGGTCCCCCCAAATCCCTTTTTTTTGTTTTTGTTTTTTTGTTTTTTTGCTTTTTTTGTTTTTTTGTTGTTGTTTTTTTTGTATTTCTTTAGATAAACATTAACACAACTTGTCCCGACTACTTTGTTCATCAACGACAACTTACTTGGTTTTTCTTCTTCCTTTGTATTTTTTAGATAAATATAAACACAACTTCTCATGACTGCTTTGTCTGCCACCAACAGCTTGTTTTTATTGTACTTGTTAGATAAATATGAACACGACTTCTCCCGACTGCCTACTTCTGTCCTGAGGCCTTCAGCTCGCGAAAGATGTTCTTAACTTTGTTTCGAATGTGGTCAAATGTGTTAGCTTTAAAGATCTCCTGAAGCTCTGGGGTCCTTATGAACAGGCTACGTATCTCCGGAACTTGAGGGCACTTATCATAATCTAACAGTGCTTTTTCAATCAGTGAAGTGTCCTCGTCGGTCCAATCAACCCGTCCAGATTCCATGGATGCAGCTGTTGGCATTGACACAGAAAGTGCAGAAAGAATGTACTTTTGCGTCTTCTCTGATGAGCTCTGTTCTGGCAGTTTGAATGGATCCATAGTGGGTTGTTTTTCCAGCAGGTAGCGCACCCGGTCTGAAACTTTCTTGACCATCTCTGTCGAATTGACAATCTTGTGTAGTACCGGATGATTTTTCATGACGGACACCACTCGCTTTTTTCTGGGAAGAATATTCTCCTCCAAGTCCTTTTGGAATGCTTCCTGTATAGCTCTACGCTGTTCCAATGTCAGAGACTTTTTGGATGGAGACGGCTGGGGAGACTCTTCATCATTGTCACTCTCCTTGCATTCCGGCCATTTCATTTTCGATGTCAATGGCCTGGTGTTGGCATCTATCTGCTCAGACTCCTTGGCATCTGGCAATTTCATCTTGGATGTGGACGGCTGGGTGTTTGCACCCGTCTGCTCAGACTCCTTGGCACGACATGTTTCTTTTTGCACGGCGATGGCTTGGTGTTCTCATCTATTTGCATCGACGCTTCTGCTGCCTGCTCTGTCAGGTCATCACGCATGTACCATTGTTTGGCAGTTTTGTCTGAATGGCACATTAACCCTTTCACTCCCAAGGGGTCTCCCTTTGACGAGTAAAATCGTCTGGCGTTAGACAGAGTAAAATCTATTAAGTCACTCTTGGGAGTGAAAGGGTTAAGGGAGATAGTTTTTTAACCCTTTCACTCCCAAGGGGTCTCCCTTTGACGAGTAAAATCGTCTGGCGTTAGACAGAGTAAAATCTATTAAGTCACTCTTGGGAGTGAAAGGGTTAAACATCTTAGTAAATCTTCATCTATGGGGATGCCCTTGCGTTTCTTCCTTTGCATCTCTGTCACGATCCACTTGCGAAAGTCGGTGTGCAAGATTGAAGTGTCTGGTCTTATGCCACTCTTCACTACAAATGCAGGAAGCCGTCTTCCAATTGTGTCCTTATGGAAAGGTGCGCCATCTTTTTTCAGGAATATTTTGCCCGTCGGACTGTCATCGTCAGTAACGGCTGGCCTCAGCTTCTTGATGAACACCTCCAACAGGAAGACTGTGTCAGCATCCATGGGTATTGGAGCTGGGCCATCCTCCTCCCGTTTGTGGGAGGTCACAAGCATCACATTTTTCCTTTGTTGCTCATCCCGTTTAGCCTTGGCAAACATATCCAGTGTAGCAGATTCCAATGACCCTGGGCGAGCACCAACAGATCTTGTTAGGGTTGCAATAAGCATGTCCCTGGCCGCACAATACTGAGCACTAGTCAATTCTTCTGTGCTTTCTGCAGTTTCTGCTGCCATCAGGGCTTTCCTGCCTTCAACTGCTGCCTGTGAATTCATGATGTCGTCCACTTGTTGGTTTGTCAGCAGATGTTTGCATTCATCTAGATATTTGTCCCACTTTGCGGACGAGGTCTCCTTTGTAATGTGGCGCTGCCACCCCTTTAGGCTTCCTGCGAGATCAGAAAGAGTGTTCCTATCTTCGTCACTGAGGGAAGGTAGATAAGGTCGTTTGCCTTTTTTGGTAGTGTATTCAAGAAACATCTGAAGGCTTGTCAAGTAAGACTTCAAGGTCCCGGCTGCTTTCTTCCTTAGATTTGGGACAACCCAGTCTACCCAGACCCGGTTGCCTTCTTCCTCTGCCAAGAATACGATATCATCCCCTTTTGGGTCGGTCTCATCAAGGAGAGTTTTCACTTGGGTTGCTTGTTGCAACCGGTTCTTGTTCTTGTGAAAGCCAGCTGAGGGTGTGAAAAGATACTTGTAATACGCAATGAGCCACTTGTGACGTTTGGAGTTTGGTTCAGTCTCCTTGAAATAATCCTCTTTCATTGGATAATCTGCTTCATCACTGTCATCATCAAAAGTCAGCAGATTTCTCAGATGGTGCTGTGGGAGTGGAACTGCCAGCAATGGACTTGAGACTCCCTGGGCTTTTTGCAGGCGTGGGTGGTATTACATTCGCGTCATCATCATCTGCGTCCAAGGTCTTCGACTTCTTCTCTTCAGGTTTTGATGGTGCGACATCAGAGTCATTATTGCTACTCATGGCTTTTTTGGACATGCTACTCTCTGGGCTTTTAGCAGGTGCGGGTGGGATTGCAATGTCTTCCTCGTCTGAGTCCAAGGTCTTTGACTTCTGTTTTAGGTTTTGATGGTGCAACATCAGAGTCATCATCGCTACTTATAGCCCTTTTGGATGGTAGAGGTGGTGGAGACGGTACGCTGATCTCAGAAATTGGAGGTTCCGGTTCCACCATTTTCTCTAGCTCATCCGCCAAACCCTTGAAGCGTCTGGCTATTTTAAGGTTGATTTTGTATGTCGCGCTTGAGGGCTTCAGGTGATGCTTATTCTGCAGATGTTCAGGCAGATATGGACCAAGGTAGCTGCAGCCGGGCTCCGGGCACCACCGTTTCCATCTTCCCTTGATTGTTTTACCTTTCTTGTTTTTTTCTGGGAGGTCCTCTTCTTCTTTCGGGGATCAAGCCCCAGGGCAAAGTAACGGTCAACATCTTCTTCACTTATGTGATACTTTCTCAGATGTACATTGGTGAGGTGACGCTTAAGGTTTGGGCCAACATAGCCACTACAGCCCTTCTCTACTACGCACGTCCTGTTGCGGTGGTGACTGAGGGTGCACTGTGTCTTCAATTGTTGGGCTTCTTTCTTCACGTCTTCTTCCTTCACGTCTTTTTCGTCTTTTTCCTTGACGTCTTTGCCCTCACTTTCCTTGTCTTCCTCCTCATCCTCGTCTTCCTCATCTTCCTCGTCTTCCTCTTCCTCCTCATCTTCCTCTTCCTCCTTTTCACTAGATTTTTTGCTCTCTTTCTCAGCACCATCCTTACAAACACTCCCACCTTCTGTACTTTCTTTCTCCGTCGTGCTATGCTCTTGCCTGTCGACATCAAGAAGCATGTCTGTTGTGGTGCAAATGTCTCTCACAATTTCAAGACTCTCATTCGCAACGTCTTGGCCATTAAGATTTGACACCACCTTGGCCTTTTTGTCAAAAACGATATCATGAACATACAAGGCATATGAGAGGGCTGTTCGGGTTATCTTCTCACAGTGATGGAGTTGCAACTTGTCTAATGCCGCTGCAAAGTATGCTATTTCACAAAGGTCGTCTTTCACCTGTTTTCTCGACACCTCTGGGTTGAACTGTGTAGGTGAGTTGCAATCATATCCATCAGCGAGGCGAAGACGTCTCAAGGATTTTTCATCTCCATCACTTGCCTGCTCCAATAGGTTAATCACGGATGAAAGTTTTTCCTCCATTGTCCTTTGTTGTTGAAGGAAATACCCCAAAAGCAAAGACACAGCAACAACATAATTTCTTAATGTTGTACACATAAACGAGTTGAAACTTTAACTGTCAACCTATCGATGAGTATACTGCAATATATCATAGTGAATTTTATGGTTTGATGCGAGTGTTCTTCAATAGTTTACCATTCTATTAAGCAACTTATTCCCCTAATATGAACCAAATTGAATAAATTCTCATTGACTAAAATGCAGTTAAAGTTTTGCATACTTACAGGCATTATATTTTGAAATAAAGTGAAACCAACAACCTGAGCAGAAACAACTTAATCTACTCTACTTAGCCTGTGAGTTTCAAGTCTGTACGCAATAACCTCTAAGAGAAATCGACTGTTTTCGCCTCGTTTTCACGCAAAAAACACGCTCGCAAAGTACTAATGGATAATTTTGTGGCGAAACTTTATACATTAATAACTCTGCAAGGATTTAATCTTTTCCTTTCAAATTTGGCATGCACATAGCCTATGTTAAGGCCAAGCTCGATTAATTATAAACCGGCCAAACGATTAAAACCTCGCAAAGTTATTAAGGTGTGAAGTTTCGACACAAATGACGTCATAACTAATTAACGGAGGAACCGATTTCAACAAAATCAACCTCAAACGGTTCCTCACAACATGAACAAACATAATGTAACATCAAAACATCAATAATAGGTCCTCAAGCCCTAATGGCGAGTTCCTTCAGTAAGATAATGGTCAAGAGAGCACCCTTAAACTTTGACCATAGCCTGCACAGACACAATCGCGTTCTATGGGAATAAAATGTTCAAGACAGCTGTCCGAGCACCTTAAACAACTCTTCCGATAGTTGGATTGCATCTGTGCATTGTTTTAAGGGTGCCAAATATCAAAAAAGACAGAGCTCAATAAAACGTGACTTACTCTCCAAAAGGTCTTGAGAAGACTAACGTCATGTAGTATGCACCAAAATATACTTAACAACATGTTAACACAAAAAACATCATAAAAAATGTCCCAATGGGCCGTTTTTTGCGCGGTTTTCAGCAATACAGTCCAGAAGAAACGCTGAATGTCGCCCGTTTAGTTTTTGTAATTTATTTTTAATGTAGTTGTAAAAGTTTAGATTTAAATCGAAAAAGAATTTTATGGCAGAGTAAAAATTGGTGATACTCTTTAAATTGCAATATCTCTGAAGTGCTTGAGGGTTAGTCAATGAAATTTTATAGACAGTCAGGAGGGACAATACACTAACATTTCCCGAAGTTTCAACATGTTATGTAAAAATCCAAGGAAGTTATACTCTTCTAAAGTTTTGCTTCTTGACCCAAAAAATGGTAAACAATAAACACACGTTAGATTGAATGACTATAACTCATTACCCTTTATGGGTTAAGCTATGAAATTTTGATGCATAAAAGATGAAAAAATTTGCTTTCTACTTGTGGTATTTAAATGCATCATCATCATCATCGTCCTCATTACACCTCAGGGGGGGTGTATAAGGCCGCATGTCAACTCTTTCCACTTTGCACGGTCTTTCGCCACTTGTTCAACCTGTATCCAGGAGTTAAAGCCAAGTCTCCGCCATTCGCTCTCTACCGTTCGACGCCAAGTTGTCTTGGGCCTACCTCTTCTTCTTCTACCTTCGGGGCTCCATGTTAAAGACACCTTAGCGTGATTTATATTCTCAAGCCTCAAAACATGGCCTAACCATCTCCACCGTCTATCTGCAATCATGTCAGAAACAGGCATCATCTCAGCTTTCTTGTACAGATCCTTGTTTGTAATCTTTTCTGGCCAAAAGATTCGGAAAATCTTTCTCAAGCATCCTCTCTGGAATCTGTCCAACCGGCAAGCATCATGCTCAGTCATCTTCCAGGTTTCTGCGCCATAAAGTAGAACAGGTAGGACATTACTCCTAAAGATTTTAAGTTTGGTCTTGTACTGGTAGGCTGTTGAGTTCCAAACTGGTTTGAGCTTTACAAAGGCACCTCTAGCAAGGCATAATCTCCTGTTGATATCCGACTCTGCCCCACTGTATCCTCCCACCTCGGAACCGAGATAGACAAATTTGTCTACCTCTTCTAAGGATGTTCCATTTATAGAGATTGGATGCTGGGTCTTGCTATTAAGCCTCATGATCTTAGTTTTCTGGGTGTTAACTTCTAAACCAATGAAACTTCCGATGGTTTGTAATCTGCTCGATTTCTCTTGCATATGGGCACAGTTACTGGCTAGTAATGCAATGTCATCTGCATAATCTAGGTCTTCCAACATTGATGTAAATCGCCACCTAAGACCTCTGCATCTATTTCTTACTGTGTTGGTCATCACCCAATCCACTGCCATAATAAACAAAAAGCCTGACATGACGCAGCCCTGACGAACACCGGTTTTCACATCAAACCAGTTTGACATCTTACCATTATCGATGACACTACAGCAGCTGTCTGCATACATTGCCTTGATCAAATCTACAAGCTCACTTGGGATCCCATAATGCCTTAAAATCCTCCATAATCTGCTACGATCTAAGCTGTCAAATGCCTTTGCAAAATCTACAAAGTTGATGTAAAGTGGAGCTTGCCACTCAATGGACTGTTCAATGATGTTTCTGAGGATAAACGCTTGTTCAGTGGTTCCTCTCCCCTTCCGAAATCCAGCTTGCTCACACCTCAACTCTGTGTCAATGCCTTCTTTAATACCTTCAATGACCACTCGGCCGAGAACCTTACTTGGTACTGAGAGCAAGGAGATTCCCCTAAAATTGTCGCATTTAGACAAATCCCCCTTCTTTGGTATTTTAACAATTATCGCCTTCTTCCAATCATCTGGCACCTTCATATTCTCACGTATATGATTAAACAGAGTACACAAATATCCTGCAGCAAGTACTGGCTCGACTTGTAGCATCTCAGTGTCTATACCATCAATTCCGGGGGTTTTACCATTTTTTAAATGCTTTATTGCAGCTTGTACCTCCTCCAAAGTAAAAGGTCCAGTATCGATATCCAGGCAATCCTCATCCTCAGCCAAAACACAGTCCTCTGGTATGAGTTGATGTGTAGGCGCTGGTCTGTTTAGGACTTCTTGGAAATGCTCTTTCCACCTCTCTCGAACAAGATCTTCTTGGGTCAAAAGATTGCCATCCCTACTGCGGACACCTGCAGGTGGTGTTGCTTTATCATTGCAAAGCTGTTTAGTAATTTTGTACAGGGTACCCATCTGATTTAACTTGGCAGCATTTTCCGCATCAGTCGCCTTGTTTTCCATCCATCTCCTCTTGTCAGTTCTTACACTCCTCTTGACTTCCCTATCTTTGTCTCTGTATGCTCTGTATCTCTGGTATTTAAATGCATTAGAATGTATTTTAGTGTATAATATTTGACATCAAAGATTGCCAAAAAACGCAAAAGCTCACTTTTTTAAATCGTAGAGTGTTTTTGAGATGACACTACTTAGCCACAATTAAAGATTAGAACTCTAAATTTGTCCAAAACATAGATCTACTCCTTTACTTTAGAATGGTGTTTAGAACAAGCTCTGAATCTGCATGTAACCTGAGATATGCTGCTTTAAATAAGGTGACCCTTTTTTCTGAAAATGGTCATTTTCCTCTCCCTTTAAAAAATTTTTGGGGACAATATCTCTGGTGCATTAAGACTTGGGAGACCCAAACAAATACCAAAGTGTTCCTCTCGTTGAGATCTTTCTAATGGTATATCAGATATTAATGCTTGCTAAAATCTGTCTTAAGAATTTCAAAAAAAAGGCAGCGTTGAACTCCCCTCCCAACTAAAAATTTGCATTTTTTGTAAAAAAATGAAAAAAAAAGCATTAAGAATTATCGAAATGCTTTGAAATTCCTATGAGGTTACTTTTAATACCAGACGAACAACTCCACAAAATTTCAGCTCTTGACCCTTCAAACTAAGGATTTTGATACTTTTTAAATCCGTCAACTTTTCAGTGATAGTAAAAAAGTCTTCAGAAACTCACATTCAGGATGTATAGTATATACCTTAACGGGACTTTCTTCAAATAAAAAATTACACTTTGCTATTTTTAGGGGTTAAGACGGGGTCTTCTACAGAACTTTGGGGAATGCCGTTAACCCTCCATTTCCAAGTTTTCAGGTTTTTAGGACTTTGTTTTCCTGGATTCCCCCTAATTGTTGAGTCCCCTTCCTATTTTGGTCTTTAAATGCCTGTAAGTTCCATAGATTTTAACCGATTGAGCCAAAATTTTGCAGTGACATAGAACTAGACCCAAAGAACCTGTCATTCAAAGAACAACATCAGGGAACAAAAAGAAAATTTTTTAGAGTTTGTCAAAGGTCAACAGGGTCAAGGGAGGGCCACTCAACCGCGGATGAATCTAATTAAGGTTAGCGCTAGCGCTTCGAATAAGGTTAGAGTTAAGGTCAGGACACGCTAGGGTTAGCGCAGTGTTTGGCCAGGGAAAACAGTCTCGACTGTTGTAATCTAAAGCATGAATCGATACCTAAATCTACTCAATGTGTAGTGCCTAGAGAGAAAGGTTGAAAGTTTTTATGAATCGGCTACGTCGGTGATTGATTTAAATGCTTTCTACGTGAAATTATTTTTTTTGGTACAAAACTGCTCGTTCCGTGAAATGATTATTTCTGACAACAAAGAAAGAGGAAACCTTAAGCTAACACGCTGCTCATGCCGATAAAAAAGCGCATGAAACGGAAAATTTATCAGCAAACATACGCTAAAATACAAAGCAAAAGTTACATTTCAGCTGAAGTTTTCTTCTTGCTAACCTGCGATCAGACGTTCTGTCTTTTTTGGGTTTTTGCTTCAGTTCGCGGTGGGCTCGATCCTTTCGCAATTCAAAACTAATCATCTGCTTGGAAATCCACGAGACACACTCGCGGAACGCTTGCTTGCCAATTTAACCGACGTTTGGATTCTGTTTGGCCCGTAAAAATGGCTTTTGAATCTGTTTTCTGAACACAGGTCAAATTCAACGACTGTGCTGCCTGGCCTTCCTCGCCAGTTCCCAACCGTGTCTGAGTGACGCTAAGACAAGCTATAAGTCACGGGCACTATGGTCACGGCGCTTTAAGTATATCAATGATTATTATGGGATATCCCAGAAATTTTTGAAGCGGGCACTGGTGGATGGCTGATTTCAAGAAAGTAATAAGAGTCTAGAAAGCAGTTCTAATTTCCAAAACTGACACATGCCAAAGTTTGGCAAATGAGCCCAGGGAGAGATTAAATAGTATCCCAGAGTCCTTTGCGTTTTCAACTATATTATCAAAATTTGAAGTGACGTCATCAGTATCTCTGAGAGCGCAGACCAAGCGTATCGTTAAAGATGGCGGACAATTTCATAACGTGTTATGATGCAAAATGCTCTGCTTTTAAAATATCCAGACTGATTTACGTCCACTGCATATCAGTAGAAGAATTTAGTGTTAATTTGAAAGGTTTCTCCTGTGCTGCACTGTGCTGCAAGGAGATTCATTGGAGTTATCTCGAGAGTATGTCCCAGCGACGTGTTTGCCTTGTGCCGAAGTTTGTCGAAGATGATGCAACTGATGACCTCTTCGATGGATTACTGAGTCCAGTCTTAATCCGCATAAATTCTAGTAGCGACATCACTGTGAGTATCGAGTTGGTGTTTTATTAGTTTCAATTTTATCACCAAAGAGAAGGTTTTTGGAATAGTTTTAATGAGGACTAATTTTTCATTTCAATCAATTGTTTTCTGTAGTTTGTTAATCCTGCTGACAACAGTGAAGAATTGACTGGGGCTTTGATATGGGATTTTGAAGTTCTCCGCCGAAATTCGTCGGCAGCTGTTGTTCAGGCTTCCACAATTCATGAAGCGAAACCTATTGATGCATGTTGCCATCCGGTTGATCTGGAGAAAGCTGAATGCAACTGCAGCAATTTCTCGAAAACTATGAAATGTTTGGTTTCATTTCTCCACAATAAAAATCCCGTAGAAAGTGCTCCTGAACCACCAGACATCGGGACCTTAAATGTTCAAGACGATGATGCTTGTGATAGTAATGAGGAGGATATTCACGAGGAGGATGATCAGGACTGTGAATCGAATGATGATTTACATCCGGAAAATTTTAAAGTGAAGGGCTCCTTCTTCCAGGAACATTACCAACAGGCATTACTGAAGTTTGACTATGCCAAAAGGCAAAACCAAGCTATTACTGCATGTGTTGAGTTCGAACCAGACAATATCCAGGACAAAAATGCGATCAAATTCGAGGTTTACTTTAACAATAAATGGCACATCATTGGTTACTGTGATGTTCGGAAAATTCCTAAACTAAGGAGAGCTATGAATGCCAGTGAAATCAAGACAGTGTCGTTACTCTATGTCAAAAGAGAGTGGATTATGTGGCAGAGTAAATTAAGTTTTTATGCCTGCATAAATATTGTGAAGAGGGGACCGTGGGGGAAAGATGATCAAAGCAATCATTACAATAGTAATTTAGAGTAGGAGCTTTAATAAGCATTATTAACTGTTGCATACAGTGCCCTGGATATGCTTTATTGTGCAGTTTCAGAAAATATCCAGATTCCCCCACAGAAGGGAATGGGATTTCCTGGGGGGTTCTGTAAGGCCAAAAAATTTAAAGAAATGTATTATGCTCCATTGAAATTTCCAGAGGGGTGGGGGGGGGAGGCAGTCTTTGAAAAAATCCCCTCTGTAGGGGAGGTATGGATATATTTCTGGAATTACATGTTACTTTCTGATTTATTTTTACTCGATTTTGTTATTTTATGTCCTTGCCATATGTCAAGGGCTAACAAATATATTGCTATAATCATCCTAAAATGTGAAGTGCTAATTTTCAAAAATTGACATCACATGATTTTGTGATGTTCCTAGAGAAAACAAGAAATGAGATGACCTGTTGTTGCTTTGACAATCAGCCGAGTTGTTATACTCCAAGAACAGTCATTTTCCATAGGGTCATTCAATAATAGTTGTGATATATCTCAACTTTGTGTCTAGATTTATGAACAACATTCACCTGTGAATAATTGCTCAATGGAAGTGTTTTGTTTATGGCCGGCTATGTTGACTGTGCCAATTCATGAATAGCATAATATGATGAACATATTATAGTGAAGTTTTGAGTTATTTTCTTCTGGGTCATCAAGGATGGTTGGTATCATGAAAAGTGCTGGTCTTTTAACCATAAATATTTTTGTCTGTTAATAGAGAACAATTCATAGAAATTACTCCAAAATGATCCTTTTCAGATATTGTTGATAAAAGCTATACCTCTTTGCTAAACTAAATGTTTGTTGTTGATTGCCCTGTATTACCCTGTATCCTGTTTCAACAATTCTCTAACAGTTGATATATCTCAATGGGACATTTCAGAAACATTTTATTAAGTACATGCAGAACTGTACCCCAACTGAAAAATGATGTGCACTTCAATTTCAGAGGAGGGGTTGATTGTTGTCAGATCTTTTATCTTAAGACTTTCAATTTTACCACTCACTTGAGCTGTAAAATGATTGACATGGGAGAAACTCATTTGCCAAATTTGTGAATTTTGATACAATTTTGGACTCCATGTAGGGAATATTGATTCTAGTTTACCCACATCTACTCAGAGGTCCCATCCTCGGGATTGCTATGACTGATGTATTGTTATTTAAAAATAAAATATTAACTTTACACCTCCCAAATCAAATGTGTTTTCCGATTAGAGAAGGTGTCACTCGTCATGGGTGACAACTCACTAAATCCCTCGGCAAACTAAAATTCCCTTGGCAAAAGAGAACTTGAAATTTAGACTATCAAATGATCAGGTTGTGCTACTTGAAACCCTGGCTGGTGTCAAGCAAACCATTTTTCACTTTTTTTTTCTAATTTTGAGTTGGGAGGTGTAACGAAACAGTTTATGACTGGTCTTGTGCTGAAACAGTGAGTTTTAATTCAACTGGGGCCAGTCATTAACTGCTTAATGTGGGTTAGGTGGCAGGTTGACAACTGGCCGATGGATTCTCTGGCGGATGGTTGTTTGATTCCTCGCTGGGAGAAAAGAACGACCAGCTGTAAATATCGAGGAATCTTCCCTTCGATTGATGGTGAGACGATGGAGTCTCAAAGGATGGTTTGTTGCATCTTGGTCATCATTAACATCTGGTCTCTCATTAAATGAGGGCAGCTCCTCCTCCCATTCCATGTATCGCTCATTGGCCGTCCAGTAATGAAATGGCAGCTCGGGATCCATCCTCTTGCAGAATTCCCTGCAATGAATCCAATTATGCAATAAAGAGAAAAGGTTATTCTTTGTCGAAGTAAAAAAAAAAATGTCTTGGGGAGGAGATTCCTTTCTGGGGGTAGGGATTAAATGAGTAGTACAGGGCAGATGTAATGTATAGAGTAAAGACTGATATATCCATCAGATACAAGTGAAAACTAGTATTACTCATTGCTGGGCTAATTTTTCATGAAGAACCACTGATGTCAAATAAACATGTACCTCACAACCTTCCTCCAACATGCCTTGAACTCCTTCACAGTAAAAACAGAACCAAGAAAACGGTGAAATAAAGCTATAATGGCTTCCACATCATCTGAGGTACCAGCACGGGGGTGCTCTTCATAACCAATGCTGCTGCTCTCCCTTCTTCTGTATTCCACACTTTCAATGTTTGTGGTTATAGCAATGACTGTCTCGCGGGAAAAACCACAGATTCCTTTGACCTGCCTAAAAAGTTGATTTTTTTGAAATGAGCAATTAAAATAACCTATTGTCACTATGACTTTATTACCAAATAACCTTCAAACACTTTCCTGGTTCCTTGATTTCTTAAGTTACTTTTTCCTCCCGTAACAAATGTCCTTATTCTTTTTGAAGTAATTTATTAATACAAACCCATGAAAAATAATTTCAGGTTGATGTGTGCCAGTAATAATAATAAGAAGAAACAAGTTGAAGCTTAAGTTTGTTACCACAACCATGATAATCTTGCCAGCACTCCCCTCTATCATGACTGAAACAGTTAACAGCATGTGCATTTACTACAAGTATGTTACCTGTTAATATCTATTGTCATGAAGTCATAGTTATCCCTGTGCCAGGGCATCCACTCGTCGAGAATCATATTCAGCATGGAATAGTTCTTGCGGCATCTTTCAAGTTCTGTCAATCCTCGCCCATCAGCAGCTTCATGCCACCCTGCCACTGTTTCCACGTAATATGCCTCTATTTCGTATCCATGCTCTCTGAGGAATTTTGCAACCAAGTAGGAGAGCATCTTCTCTGCATCAGGGACAGATTGTTTCCGCTCCCCCACCAGAGCAGCATGAGTGAGACCTGTGTGGGGATCCATCATGGCAGCATCAAAGGAAGTTACATCCAAGAAGTCAGGCCCACCTTCTCTTGTGTGTTTCCAAATTCTCTTGAGAATATGGCAGTGATCCTCTCGTTCATGAAAGACTGCCCCAGTAGTTGGATCCACTTCAGGTACATACATATAGGAACTGAAATCATAACCCTCTTCCTTAAATTGCTGGATTCTGTGTCGGTAGCGATAGGTTGCGACTAGTGAACGGAGCTTGTCCAAATAGCTTTCAGGGATATTTGGCCTGAATGAATTTGGAGCATAGCCATTAGGTACCAAAGTATTTCTATGGTAAGTGACTGCATCTTCCATTGCCCAGTTATTTGTGACACACAGGTTGTGAAGTTCCTGGATGACTGATGAAGGAATTGCCTCATCTCGAATTTCAGTGACAGGATTTCCATTCATGTCCCCTAATAAAAAAAGCAAAACAAAAGAATATTTCGGTTTCAATAATAATATTAGAAGTTGATATATGCTCCCACTTTACCCAACCTGCATTTTTTCTATACTACAAATTTAAACACTGAGCTACATGCATACAAATGTATGTTTCAGTTTAGAATTAATTTCAGGTAGAAAGGAATTTGCATCTCTCTTTGTTCCAGATGTATTACCATAATCCTAAGCTTGAACAAACATGAAAGTAAAAGAAAAAATCAAACTAGTTTGAAATCATATTCGCCTGAAATTAATTCCAAACTTTAACATATACACTAAGGCATGAAGAGTGAGTGATGAACCTTAACATATACACTAAGGCATGAAGCTGCAGTGTTGTTTTATATTTTGCCCAAAATCACAGAGGTAATGCAACTAGAGGTGAATCTTCAAGGGATGAACTCAAAATTTAAGATTACATGTAAAGTGACAAACAAATCCAATATTGAGTTTACACACCTCCAATTTTTTTAAACATCTTTTCGAGAGTTACAGCTCGTTGTCTGCTTACGCTCTCCCGTGCATCATGAATTACCTGCCAAATGTGCACTGGTCTCGTCTCGCCCTGTGTTCTTAAAGAATTAAACTCTCCATCTGTTACCATTCCTGGAAAAGACACAAAACAAAATCAAGTACAGTAAGCTGTAAATGGTAGAATTTCCTTTAATAGATCAGGATATTTATTACAACAGTAAGGGATGTACATACACAGTACATCTACCCAACACAGTCAAAATAATGCCTTCTAAAGTCCTCACATTGCAGAGCTCATCCCACTAATGAAAGGATGATGCAACAAGGAGAAGTGCTTCTCCATCATAGACTACCCACTCCCCCTGCAACATTTCACCAGGTTTCCCTTATAATATTATTTCATTGAACTGGTTTATACTCCTCAGGCAAGAGAGTCACTCAGAGAAGGTTGACTTGCTTAAGAAAACAACAAAATGAGCCCACCCAGGGCTTAAACTTAGAACCATCAGGTCTCCAAATTGGCAAGAAAGCCTCTTAAAGGAGTAATACTGGAATATTATTTACCTACTGTTGTCATCCCCAATTCAGTCCTCTTCAATTTCACACTTTTGCTTAGATCTCTGATGTATTGATCACGAATGGTATGATAAGGCACATACTGCACTGGCAGGGAATAAGGTTTTCTATTTCTTCTCACCTCTGAAACCATTATAATAAGGACATGAGTTGCAGCAGGCTGCCTTTTTTTCACAAACAGATTGCGCAAATAATCAGCCAGTTCTTTGGACATATTCTGCAGGGAGGCAATTACGTCACCAATCCGTGGAGAAGTTGGATCCAAATATGGCAAGAGGTCATCAAGACTGGAATTTAAAGCTTGAGCCTGCTGCAAAAGTGTATTGTACTCCACTGTTTCCCAGCAGAGATTCATTAGCAAGGACTGGGATGAGTTAGGTGAGTTAAACTTTGTCTGGTACATTTCATCAGCTTTCTTTAATCCTTCAGTTAAAAATACCACATCTTGGCCTAAGGAGTCTGCTGCTGAGCAAATGCGTTGTTCAATCACATCACGGTCTCTGCCCATACTACGTGCATCCAGACATGCTACCCGATCTTCATACTCTCTTCTCAAACTCTGTAGTTTTCCATCACAAAGGTCGCAATCTCCATTCCACTCTCCTCGTACAGAATGCTGAAGGACTGACTTGACATCACAAGCATCTGCCTTTAGCCAAAAGCGTCCATCTGGATGTGCTTCTTTGAGCTGTTTGAGAGCAGTGACCTAAGATTAACAGAAGTAAAATAAATTATACAAAACCTGTTTGATTTGCCCAATGCCATTTGCATAATTTTAACCAAAAACAAACATAGAAAATTGCTAGAAAGGTGGTTGGGATAAAAATTATCACACGAAAGAATTTGATATGACAACTATTGCAACAGACTCACCTGTAATCCTGGTTGAGTTGTAAACTCAGAAGCAGCTGTTTGCTTTTCAACTGTCTGTATACTTGGAGATGCAATATTGACTCTTGCCTAAAACAGTGTAGAACTGTGTCAAAGCTAAATGATACTGAATAATATTCAAATATTTTCTCTTCATTACAGAACTTTGCTTACTGTTAGTGGATCCTTTTGCAGTTCTTTCGGAACTCCACTCCACATGGGACCCCGGAAGAGACGTGTGAATCTTGTCGGGAATTCTGAACACATGGTTTCATACCAAACTTTGAAATCATGTGGTAGAGAAATCTGGAGACAAACAAAATGAAATACTCTAAAAAATGAACCATTTTAAAAACAAATGCAGTGCCTTTCTTGAAAGTGCAAGACAAAATAACAAGGCTCTGTTAGACTCAGAGCCAACATTAAAGAGTATGTGATGTAGAAGTAATTGACCTTACAACAATGTACATAATATACAAGTGGGGTATTATGGTCACTCATAGACCAATAGGCCATTTCTGAGTTCACTTGTGCCTCTGTTTCAAAACAAGTCTAAGTGCAAAACCTTTCATATGAAATGCAGTTTCATTTTCATGCAACATACATTCTTTTATTTTTCTAATAATTATTTTAACAAATTGGACATGCCCACAGGTGGCATAGCTAATCTAGGTGGGTCATGTTCATAAGAATGGTTTCGCACTTAGACTTGCTTTGAAACAGAGGCACAAGGGAACTCGGAAATGGCCTATTCAGGATCAGATACATATATTGTCAAGATACCACTAATAATTTATTCATGTCAGCACACAACAAATGAACACAGAAATAATAAAATGAGAAAAAAAGGCATAATGATCTTGTTTGTCAAATTAATATGAATGTAGTTATGCTCATCAAGAATAAAACACCACAGTAACAAAGTGAAATATTTCACAATTTTTCACTGTATCCTACAGCACAAATGAGCAATGGGTGTAATCTTTGAGCCTTAAAGTGATTTAACAATGTAGTCAATCACCAAGGGAAAGTATTTCATATAGAGTATTTAATTACAAATAGATAATTGATATTCTAATAAATACATGAAGACCAAATATACATGTACATGTAACAAACCTGCATGATACTGGTGGCACAGAAGAACTCAATCTGGTATTCAACAAGTCCAAAGGGCATGCGAGTTAGAGCGAACAGAGGGTCATCTGTTCCCGGCTGATTACTGCCAATACACATTGAAAACTTGTACACAAGATTGTTTTTGTTGTGCTCCTTCAATCTCTTCATTGCCTTTACAGATAGTGATGCAAGGTCTGCAGGGTTTGTGTCAATCCCATTTTTATTTGCCAGTTCCAAAAATGAGAAGTTTGCTATTTCATTTAACTCGCCCATTTCAAGGGTGGATATTGCTACTTTAAGTGCTTTAACATCAATGGGAGATGTTGTGGCTTCTTCCCTGTCCTGAGTACCAGACGTACAAATATTTCTGAATGCTGTTTTCTCAGTCTGCGCAACCTTGTCAACCATAATCTTGGGAGAGGTATTTCCTCTGGAGGCAGGCGTTTCCATTTCCTCTAGGCAGTTGCTTAGTGTCAAATTATAAAATTCCTCGGCAGAGTCTAAGGTGGGAAACTTCACCTTGAGGCAGTTAAACACTCTGGCTCGTATCCTGGTATCTGGAAAATTCAACATTTAAAACATTAATGAGGCCTTTCAGTACACAACTTACATATTATATCAAATAATATTATAGTACCACAAACCCTCTCAAACTCCCAGAAGCTATAGTTAATTCATAGCCATTTTTAAGGTCTATTTTTTGTCATTGTGTTCTTTCATCTTTCCAATTGCATATCACTGAATCTTGCAATATGCACACATTTAAGAGTTAGCGTGCAATAAAATTAGTCATGCATGTAATAGAAGACAATAAATGACATCACATGTATCTTTGATCAGTCATTACACTCACTTTTCAGAACCACACTTGATGATGTGCTTTCCCTGATGTGAAGAGCAGTGTCTCTCCAGAAATTGTGATTTGCTCTAAAGGCTGGCCACTGTGTTGTGGGTGAAATTCCATATTTTGGGTCCATCTTGGCCAGACCAATGAATTCAACAAGTGCCCTTTCCTCCTCATATGACCAGTTATGTATCCGAACAGGAGACTTAATAATGGAGTTGAGGGATGTTTGATTTAGTGATTTCTGAATACCAGAGCTGATCACCTTTAGGGCAAAAAACAGCTTAAAAATTTAATATCAGAAAATAACTTTAAAATGTTTCAAGGATTATCCCAGAAAATTAAGATATGAAAAATAGTAATATTTCTGATTGTGTGTAAGTGTATTCCTAAGCTAAATATAAATATTTTTGCATAACAACTATTGAATTTGTTGTCCAGGGAAACAAAAAACAATGCAGCAGGGAAAGCAAATTACATTGATTTTTCACTACTAGTTTAAGACAAAAAAACTTGTACACTCAGTTACCTTGTATCGTGGATCCCGAAAGGGAGATTTCACATTAACTGTCTGCTCTGAATTTTCAACATTTTCAGCGGAAAAATCTAGAGGTTTTCTGGCTCCACGATTCCCATTCCTCTGTCTCTTTTCTGATGGTTTATTGGGCGTCGAGCCAGTAGCGATGTGGCTCCTTTTCCACGACAATGATGGATTCATAAAGCTGAAATAAATCATGAAAGTGTCTATACATGAAATTGACCAACTTCTTGTAGCTACATGCATTAAACCCATAAAACTTGGCATTCTAAACAGCACAGCCATTTAGGTCAACATTCGGAACAATATAATTCAACGGTCGGCGCTTTCCGTGAATCTTTTCAAGACCGAAACCCAGTTCTGCACAGGCAAACGCTAGCCACGTGGCAAACGAAAGTGTGAAAATTTAGCCAAGTTTGAAGCTCTAAAACATGATCTAATCGTG
>JAHPZR010013488.1:30000-50000 GCA_019787425.1 Platygyra sinensis
TGCTTGCTTGTTCGCATAGTTCACCCTGACATCCAGTGGTTGGATTCTCTACAGTGCCAGAACTTTGTATTTCATTTTCACATTCAAAACCTGGATTCTTTTTGTCAGACTTTTTTTTCTTGTATAGCTTCATGTAAGCATTCCATTTTTGTTTCTGCTCTGGAGTTTTTGACCTATTTTGACTGGTCTCAGTAGTTAACCTAAATTTCCTCATGCAAGCACCATGTTTCCTTTTTCGACTGATGTTAACATGTGGTTGTCCAGAAAGGACATTTTGTTCTTTAAACTTCAAATGAATATTATTATGCTGATTTTTTAAGTCAGAGCTACATGGCACTGTTGATACATAATGTACTTCATTTACATGACCTAAATATAATGTTGCGAGTGGCTGTTGTGATAATTGGTTGGGCTCTACCAAAGTGACCTCGGCAAAATTGTCATGGGATTCTATGATACAAATATTTACATGATGAGACTCCGCAACTGCTTGAACAATTAGTGCATCACACCATGTACCCTGCATTGACATATTACTTAAATAATCATTCCATGAATGCTCTGTATTGCTTTCAATAAAACTTTCAGGGTTATCCCTGAGGTATTGAACACCAACTTCTCTTACGTGCAGGTGATGACTTGAATCACCATACAACTGATGTGAAACAGCTCTAAAAAAACAGTCACCTGCACCACCCACATCAAGAGGTCTCAATCCCAGCTGACGTAATCGATAGTTTAACAATAAGGTGGAACCTATTGACAATGCAGTTTGATCACCGACATTTTGTTCAGGGCCTGGATTTAACTCGATATCACCGGACATCAGAAGCTTCATTTTCGATACACAATATCTTTTGGTACAGCTACATGATTTCACTGTTTTGTGCTTGCGAAAACAATGCATACTTGCTTGTTTACTATTTTGTAACAACTTGTTTGCTGCCCATCTTTTAAGATTTGCAAATTTGGTAAAAAAACAGTCGCATCTGTGTACGTATGTTACATACCATAACTTATAGTCAGTCGCTAACTTGTACAAACTTGAAGATTTAGGAGTAGATTTCCTGAAAATGCGCTTCAGCTTGCGTCTAGCTTTTCTCTTTTTCATGGAGTTTAAAATCTTTTTTATCGGTAATCTAGACGGCTCTCGGTCTCTATGACGTTTTTCCTGTACTTTGCAATGTTTATCAAATTCTCTCTCACATGGCGAGCACATCTCCTCATCAGTTGTAACGATCGTATGGAAAGATTCAGTGAAAACGACCCTTGAATGATATTTAACAAGATTACGAGTTCTAGTATGACTTTGTCCGAATGAAATCGCCACAGCTTTCGTATATGTTTGGCTAGTGATAGGTATTTTCACATCAAATTCTTCAGCGGCGAAAGATTTTCTGCCGTTTACATTTCCCTGACAGGGCTTATTTAATCCCTCAGCGGGCTTTGTTATCCCCAAAAGGGGCTCAATATTTCCCATAACGGGCTTTCTTATCCCCAAAAGGGGCTCAATATCTCCCATAACGGGCTTTTCTTTCCCCAAATGGGGCTCATAAAGCTCAATTTGTATCCTCTTCGCAGGCAGTCTCAAAATAGCAGCATGGAAATTCTGTCGGCGCCAAGTACCTTGATCTTCAACTTTGAACCACCTTTCGAAACCTTTCATTTGGCCGGATTGACACATACTTCGAAAGCTGTGGCATACTGAGAAAAAACGTCGTAAGAAATTCATCACAGAGTAAGAAACTAAAAGGTAACTTACCGATAGGACAACTCGTATCACACACGTCAAAGCAACCAAAGCAACTTTCTTGCAGTTGTCGGCAGTTGTCGTGGAAAGCACATGGTGTTGGCACATTTTCGTCTCTACTAATACACATTCGATTGGTTCCGATTGTCATTGGTTGTTTATTTCGGGTCACGAAGAAATTACGAGTGATTATCGATGATATTACCCTCTTGGCACCACGTAAAGAATGCTTCATGTAAAGTGTCACGTAAGAGAAACCTCAGCGAAACTGTATTCGTATGACGTAATAATTTGCCATATATGAAGCACTTACCAGAGGATGTTAGCGTTTTCTCATAGTGTCTGTGCTTCGCACTAGACACAAAAATCAGTTCCAGATCAAAACGAGTAAAAAGGCGATTCAATAACAATAGATTTGTTGGTTTTTGAAAGAAGTAGAGAAACAGAAGGAAAAAACAAAATTGACCGACCTCGTATCGAGCCGGCGTCGCAACAAAATAAATTCAACTCAGCTATGTTCAGCGCTTATCCGCTTGAGCTAATGAAGCAGCAGTGAGGAATCTCTGTGTTATAGTGACTTCATCCTTTAGCCAAACAAAAGGTTTCTTTTGTTTTTCGTTTAACAATAGATCTCCAAAAGATGCCGCTTGGAAAACTGAGTCAGTTTTGCATACGTTATTTCTAGACAACGAAGAGAGACCCTGTGAAACAAACTTCAGAGCAATGTTTCTCAGGTAAAACGAAGCCCACATGCCAAAATTCAGCTACTTTTGGGCACTTTGAAATTGGCCAAAAAATCTAGGGGACGTTCTTGCCTGTGGCCTTTCAATTGTTCTTAAAAGATTCTAATGATACAGAATTCCTGAGTTCTAGACTTAAGCTGTTCCAAAGTTGACAAGTAGTAACTGCAAATGATCTACCGCCTTCAGTCATACGATTCAATCTTGGACAAATAAAATTAGTGTTGCTATATCTTGAAGCACGATTGTGTTGCTGACTATTTAGTATTAAAGAGCCTTCAGTACATAAGGGTACTTCACCCTTGATACGTTTGTATGCAACAAAGCACTTAGCCATATTTGTATTTTCCGATTCCTCATAAAAAAGAAACGCCACTGCAGTCTGTTGAACAGCTTGACACTAGACGCCTGATTGTCAGCATCAGAAATTACCCTGGCTGCTTGTTTCTGCAACTTCAAAACACAACCTAGATTCTCCTTGTCACAACTAGTCCAGATTGAGTTCACATAATGCAAAACCGATCTAATCATGGAGTTATGAAACAATAATCTTTGTCTCATGGGTAGGAAGGATCATGTCTTTTTTAATAATTTATTCCGATTTGCTGGGACAGCTTTGTGCATAGTTTCTCAATATGAGAATTAAATGAGAGTTCAGAGTCAATTTCAAGACCCAGCAGTTTAACACTGGGGACAACTTCAAGTTTAGTTCCATTAATAGTTAAAGCCATCTCGTAATTGATCTTTGAGGGGAGATGCTTGCCAGTAATGAGTATAGCTTTGGTCTTGCTTGTTAAAGTGCATATGAAGTGAATTTTTTTTGCATAATTTTACTGTCCAATATATAACTAAATCAATTGTAAACGTTAAAGTTCTCAAAAATAAAAATTTAGTCATGTTTTTGGCACTGAAAACTGCTCAACTTTTGTCAAGAAATGGTCAGGAGACTGGAACGAGTTGTATTGTGCAATTTCATCTCTTGACATAGTTTTGTGGACAGAATTAGTCACAAAGAAGAGTTTTTGAGGCAAAACAACATGTTCAGTGATTCTGAATCGAGTTATTTCTCTGAATCATCAAATGACGACGAGAATATCGATGTTGTATATAGCCAATACACGCTGTATTGTATTGCAATCTTGTAGTCTTGTCCACAACACTATGTCATCACGACATTTTAGCCGCGCGATTCGAAGACCATTTTTGAGAGCAAAGTCGCACAACTTTCAGATGTTATAAAATCGGCAATTTTTTTAAACACGGTTGAAACTTTGGAATAGTGTCTTTAAAATGTTGAACTTTCAAACTATTGAAACACTGATTTCACTTCATATGCACTTTAAAAGCTGCCCATTCGGCGATTTAAGCAACTGAAGAATTCAGGTTCTGTTGTAGTCTGTCAATTAAGCTATAATTCACACAGGAAGTCAACATTGTATCATCAGCATACCAATCAAACGTAGTTGAAGTAACATGAAAGGGTAAGTCATTGATGAAGATGATAAATAACAAGGGGTGGAGAATAGATCCCTGGGGAATACCATAAGGAATGTTAGCAACATTTGTTTATCCCCCAACTTAACAAGTTGGTATCTATTCCTCAGCTAAGAGGTCAACCATTGGAGGGTTTCTGTACTAAGCCCATAAACTTTAAGTTTCTTTACTAACAGGGTATGATCTATCATGTCAAACGCTTTACGATAATCAACCAAGACCATCCCACTAACACAATCATTGTCAAGGTTAAATAGGATTTCATTGATGACCTTGATCAGGGTGGTTTCTGTACTATGTCTTGGACGAAGGTCTGGTTTTGTAGTGTAAATAAAGTCATTTTCAGACAGACAGCTGTAGAGTGTGTGGTGAACATGTCTCTCAGCAATCTTGGATAGTATGGGCAAAATGGAAATTGGACGATAGTTTGTAACATCTGCAGGGTCTTTGCTGTTGAAAATCAGCGTCACCTTGGCAGTTTTCCAGTGGGTGGAAAACATGTTTAAAGAAAAAGAAAAGGTTGATCAACTTTGCAATTGAAATTGCAATAAATGGAGCAGCCAACTTAAGCATTCGAGAACTGATATCATCAATGCTAGTAGATTTATTGGAATTGATTTTTAAAAGATAGCTAAGGATGTCTCTTTCTGATATTGACGGAATCGAGAAGATAGCGCTTTCATCCTTCTGTGATCTTAAAAAGTTACTCAGCTTAGGGGTGTCAAACAGCATGTCGGGTAACATTCCTCAGCTTGTCTGCAACTGTTGAGAAGTGAACATTTAGTATTTGCAATATTTTGCCCATCAATTCTAAAGCAATGAATTGATTGTTGTTTATTGACACTGATGAGTCCCTTGGGGTTTCTTTGAGTGTAGCATTAAACTGTTCCACATTAAAATTTTTCATGTATTGATGCTTGATGTAGATGTTACCTTTTTGTTGATGGTTTCGCTCGTAATTACAGTTGAATCTCCTTACTGCGAAGACTGGCAGATGATCAGAAAGACCAATATTAGGACAGAGAATATTTTGGAATTGCTGTGGGTTGTTGGTATAAATGTGGTCAAGGCATGCATTACTCACTGGACCTGTCGTTGTACAGACAAGCTGTTTAAACTTCATGCTGTTAAAGCTGTTGCAAAGACTATGTTTGTAGGTCTGGGCATTTTAGTAGGCCTGGGAATCTCCGATTAGAATAGTCTGCTCATTCAATAAGTCGGCCTTTTCGATGTTATTTTCAAGAGCGATATCATCTGCTCTGGTAGAGGGTGGAGGTCGATAAATTCCATTCAATAAAAAAAGACCTTTTAGATTTAAAAGGAGCAGTCTCAAGCCACAATATCTCCAAGTTTGAGTCTTCCAGATCCATTCTACAAATGGCATACAATTCATCATTGACAAAAGCCAGCACTCCAGTGCCATTTTTCATTTGCCGGTCGCATCTGTAGTACCCACAACCCCTGGAATCCCTTTACTGGGATGCCACTTTAGCGCATCTAAATCAGAATGATTTTGATAAAATGCATGACGTATATCATCTTTATTAAACTCAGACTTCTATAGCAGAAGCCAAGTTCTGTGTGCACTGGAGGGAGTCAGGGGGACCTGCAGTAATGAAGTTGTCCAAGTAATGGAGGAGGTCTGGAATCTGGTAGGAATTTATGAGGATCCAGTCCACCATGTCTGCAATGGAGTTGAAAATAAAAGGAGCTGATCAAAGGCCAAAAGGGAGAACCATGTCCATGTCAAATTGGTTGTACCACTTCATCCCCAGAAGAACGCGATGGTGTGGGGACCCTTATGGCCAGATTTAATGTGGAGGCAGCTTTACCACAATGTGCCAGTACACCCGTCCCAAGTTTGGATACTAGACAGATCACCCGATGGAGTGTGTAGTAATGAAAGGTGAATTCGTCCGGGTTAATCCCATCGTTGACACTAAAAGGTCCCAGAGGAGGTGCTACTTTCCTGGTTGGCCCCTTTAGGAATAACCCTGAAGCTGCTGACATGAAGATTCAGGTAGGGAGGAGCACTGAAAGGACCAGCCACCCTACCCAAGGGAACTTCATTGGCCAAATACTGGTCAATCACAGAGGGATGCTGAACTGCAGATGGCTTATTTTTCTTTGCAGACTTGAGCATTTGGGAGGGAGAAAACCTAAGTGAACCCCATGGCAGAGTCCCTCCAACACAAAGTTGACCTTCTCTGAACTGCTCTCCCTGGAACAGGATGGCTGCAGAAACTGGGTGGAGTCTGACTAGAAGAGGGAAAAGAAGAGGAGACACGAGTGGCAGTTAATTGCTGCCCCAAGGAGGCCTAAGTTGCCGTCCCAGAACCCCCTGGGTATGCTGATAAACAGAAAACAGTTACTAAAAAAACAAGCAATTTTAATTACATCAGAACTGCTGCCAATACAACACTAAGTCCTAGATCCCTCAGGAGCATGGATAAAAATGTATACAAGGACACTTGATAACAAAAACAATACAAGGGGGGTGTGGTGAGTCTACACACGACGGGACTTGCTGCTGGACCAGGGAGGCGGAGAGTCAGGATAATGCTTAGAAGACAAGCTGGGCTTGTTGGGAATGTCGGCCGAGTAAACTGCAGCATGGTGCGGGCCATGGCAGCTGAAAAACCTGTGAGCAAAATGGCAGGACACTGAGGGGGACACACGGTAGACTTGTACAGACTGCTGTTAACTCCCAAAGTTTCATTTCTGAGTAACAAGTCCACCTTTTCTGATTCAATTCTTTAGCTTGTCTTCCATATCTACTCAACCAATCAACGACTCTGTTTATGTGTCACTGTTTTCAACGACCAATCAGCATCTCTGTTTTACATGTCACTTTTTTGGTCTGTGTTACTTGGAAAGTGTATGAGTATTCATGAGAGGGAGATGGTGACTTTTGATGACTTCATGTGATCTTTTGAGGACTTCAGTATAGTCTTTTCATATTGAGTGTGTTCTACAGTAGTGAAAGTAACGTTGAAAGTATTAGGTATCTATGAACAACGTACATTTTTGGTCATAACATATTTTATTGGTCTAATTGTGTCCCATACAAAAGTATCAATTGGCAAGAGCATTATTGTCTGTATCTCTTACAAAGGGTAAGGCAGGGGAGATATTGTATCCTAAGAACACATTTTTGCGTATAATACGGTTATTACTGGGTTGCCGTTGGTAAACAGTAGTAAAATGGGAACAGGGCTGTCTCCTATGTCGGAAAATGACTAAATTGTGCCATAGCTACCCAAAAGACATTGCCTGTGTGCTTTGTTTTTCTCACATCTTTCAATTTTCAGAAGAATCTATTCTTGGTCGATCAGGAGACTGTGTGCTGTCAGTTTTTAGAGTTAAAACTTCAGGCTAATTCAACAGTGAAACAATTGCATCCAGAGTGAACGTACTTCAACTGTTATACGGTACTGTTGGTCTATTGGAAGAATTTATAGTGGACACCTTTAGAGTGAAACCATCTGAATGACTTCAGTTAGTGCTTTTATCAGAGGCTATTTATTTAGCTACGCAAATGAATTTAACAAACATGGAATGGGAGAGGTACAGTGATTATTTCAATTCAATGCCTGATATAAGCAACAATACCTACGAGAGGAAACTGAAACTAGATACCATGATAGGAACACTCAGTTGAAGTGAGTTTTCAGTGCAGAGTGCACTATTGGGATGGTTTGGGGGTTGACAGCACTAGAGCACTATAGTGATAAGGCAATATGGTGTTAACTTTAATGTTTGTTTAATTAATTAATTAATTCCAATTAATTAATTAGCCTTGTTTTGAGGGGGTGGGG
This sequence comes from Platygyra sinensis, assembly GCA_019787425.1. Classification (NCBI taxonomy): domain Eukaryota; kingdom Metazoa; phylum Cnidaria; class Anthozoa; order Scleractinia; family Merulinidae; genus Platygyra; species Platygyra sinensis. The sequence continues at coordinate 37,803 of JAHPZR010013488.1, forward strand.
TAGGTCCTTTGATTGCTAGGTAAAACGTACTACACTTATATTACTTCTGGAAAATATCACAAAACCATATATGGTTCCAATTTTTTCTTGTTATCCTAGTGGTACAATTCTCTTAAGAACAAATAGCAATTGACTCAAAGTGCATGTACAGATTGATTAGCATAAGTACTAACTATATGTTAAGTGAAGGAGACAATTCATACACAATTATACACAAACGTTAAGAGCAGCTACCTCTAAATATCACCTACAGCTATGCAAGATAGAAAAATCAAAAATTCCCAAACTTTGTCACAATAAAGGTTTTCGGTACCTTATTACAGAAATGTAAGTTTCAGTTCATTCACGTAAATATTATTCCTTTGCGGCGACTTTTCCTTCTCAAACGTTCCAGGGGCAGGCAAACGGCCTGAAAATCCCGCTCTTATTTGCCCATTGTCTGGAAATAATAAAATATTGACGTAAGAACTAAAGTTATTTTAAATTAAAAGAACCTTTCCTGTGTAATCTACCGTTGTCTAATTTTGATTTGACGAAAACCAGATTTTTTGGCAGATTTTTGAAATTCACCACTACGCTCCGTAATTGCTCACGCGAAAATATGCCTAGCTTCACCAGCAAAAATCCCCATCTGGTACATGGCCTAGCCACTCAAGACTATATTCAGTGGAATAAGCAATGTTTCTTCTGTGATTCTGTGAAATAAAATTTGGGGGTAAATTAAACACAGAATTTTGCTAGCGCCAGATGTGTATCGTACTCGCAACAAAAATGCGACCCTTTGACCTTTGCCGAACTGACATGATAACAACTACTGCACGGTATTTTAATATTTCTATACCTGGTTTATGAAAGAAATGGCCACCAAAAAAAGCAGAAGTATGAAAATAGTCACATCTCGAAGAAACGAGGGCTTTTTCCCAGCTAAATGAGCATTTTTGAGAATATTTGGCGGTTTGTGTCTGATGACTTTGATAGAATTTGCATAAATCTTTGAGTTCGATTGTTTGACTGAGTAGTGAAAAAATCCATCGCAACTGTTGGGAAACGGTGTGTCTAATTACTTCGTTACACAAACTGTTACCTTCAACTCCTTTGCAATAAGGAAAAGACGAAGACTCTCCCATAATTAGGCCTTGAACAGATAACCGTTCACCGATGAAATTCAACACTGCTTCTTACGGTGTGTAGTCAAAAACAATACTAGATTGTGATGTAACAACTGTCAAATTCGTGCTTCCTCATTCCAAAGACATGGCTACCTGTAGCTATTCAGAATTTGTCGGAGGTTGTTGTGGCCCCAGTTCGGGGAACCCTGCGAATATCCAGTGTGTCACATTAGGCAAGTGCAACAAAGATGTCAGTGCCCACCTGAAATCCTACAAAGTTCAAGACTCCTGTGTGGATACAGAAGTCTTTTGCTGGCACAAGCAGGTAATTTCTTCCTTTCTGTTAACAGAGGTAATCAAGGGGTGATACATTCTTCTTTGAATCTTGTTTGCTCTTTGATTCATTTTGAATTTAACCTGTATCCTGGTAGCCACATTTTCGAAAGGATTGAGGAAGATTTTAAAGCCGTGTCACGCAATCTGTTAAAAGTGACAACAAGTATCTAGTTGCACAGCGGCGTAGATTACTTCCTCGTTCCCAGGGTAAAGGCTTAGGCAAGCAATCGCCTTTGGTTCCCTCTTCAGCATTGTTACCATAATTCGGAGCTTAGAATACCTGTCAACCCACTAAGTTCTTCGTATGACCCATCTGTTGAGCTTGGATTCAATGGGTCCTTAATTAAAGGAGCATTGTCTATTAAAACCCCAAGGTATTTTACGTAATCTTTGCGTTTCACTATGAACTCGTAATCGTAATTCGTAAGAGGTAATCAAGGGGTGATACATTCTTCTTCGAATCTTGTTTGCTCTTTGATTCATTTTGAACTTAACCTGTATCCTGGTAGCCACATTTTTGAAAGGATTCAGGAAGATTTTAAGGCCGTGTCACGCAATCTGTTAAAAGTGACAACAAGTATCTAGTTGCACAGCGGCATAGATTACTTCCTCGTTCCCAGGGTAAAGGCTTAGGCAAGCAATTGCCTTTGGTTCCCTCTTCAGCATTGTTACCATAATTCGGAGCTTAGAATACCTGTAAACCCTCTAAGTTCTTTGTATGACCTATCTGTTGAGCTTGGATTCAATGGGTCCTTAATTAAAGGAGCATTGTCTATTAAAACCCCAAGGTATTTTACATAATCTTTGCGTTTGACCATGAACTCGTAAATTCAACAAGAAAAGTCACTATTGTTGCCGAGATAGTTTCTTTGATGAAAAAGATATATAAAAGAGATGCCCCTTTTTGAGCTGTGTTAAAGGTAAAAACCTTAGCTGTTTTGTTTTCGCCTTATCCTTGTGAAATGAAACACATACCGCAAAATTTAAATCTGCCACCATTTTGGCACTTGCTCGTTTCTATAGAAATGGTGCAATCCATTCCCACACGCGCTCTATCGCGCACGCGTGGCTTAAGCATGGGCACTCATTTGACCATTGTGGATTCCAGAGCTCCGTGTCTTGGTGCTGACCAAAATACATGTGGGCTCTGGAAACGAGATCCGCTTTTTTTTAACCGCGCAGCCATAGGCTGGGCAGTTCTTAATCTAGCCGTGGTTTTTCCATTTTGTTGGTTACCAGACGCAGACCTCCACTCGGCCAAGTTCTGATCACAACAGGCCATTCTCAGCACTTTTCGTCACATCCCCCACTAAGCCCTCTATTACTATTTTGAATGAAAAGCGAAAACAACAAATAGACGTATTGAGTTCGAAAACATAAAAATTTAATGCACATTTTGTTTCTTATTACAGTAAAACGGATAGATTTACCTAATTAACTAGTGAATAGCCATTGTGAGTGACTTATATTTCCAGCATTTTTATAAACGTTTACAATGAGTTTCAGCTAGTTCATCATCAGCCTTTTCTAGGCCTGTTTGTTTTAAGTTCAAATTTCACAACGCTCAGTCTACAACGGCAGGATTTAAGTTTTAAACGGGAGAACAATGTTGCCGTAGCATGCAAATAAACTTGTAAGTGATGATGCACTTTAAAACTGACTTTTTATCACAGACTTTCCAGTAAAAATAACGCTACAATAACTCTTTTGTCATTATTAGTACATGACCTGTCAATCGCAACCTTGCTTTATCTAATTTGCTAATATCTAAAAAAATGATCTCTCTTCATCTTCAGTTCTTTGTATCATTGAACGAAATTGTTTCTTAATAAGTTGATCACCATTCAATCATAAAAAATGGGAGTCTTCATGCTCGTTTTTGAGTTACACATATTAGCAAAAGTTTAAGATGTTTATATAAGTATAGCAGTCCAATTAAATCATAGTCATCATGATGACTTCTATCATTAATGCGTACTAGTATTTACCACACAAGTAAATAGTACTTTTTGCACGCGCTGATTGCCTAGCTTGGAGGTGATTAGCCAAGTTCTATTCGCCTCCGAGCAGCGGAAGAAATACTGACTTTCGTCAGTATATTGTCACAAATAAAGTTACTCTTTAGGCTGTTAGTTATTCAGTTTGTGTGATATATACTAAAACAATTCACCTCGGTGTCGGTGAAAGTGGCAGTGAATATTTACCTCGCTGCTTCACAGCTCAGTAAATATCCACCACTATACACTTCCACTTTGGTGAATAATTGTTTATTACAGCACTTCCTCTTCTTTTACTGCACTAACCATAACTGATATTCTATATAACAAATACCTGGTATTCATCAATGAGTACATTACCAAGGAATGTATTAATTTGGCTTACCTACCGTATTTTTTCGATTTAAAACGTCGGGTGTCTGAGTAAGTTGCAAATTTAGGTCCTCAGCAATTTTCTTATTTGAGGTGTACTTAGATTGAGATATAAGGGCACAAATAAACCGAAGCTTTCAAGGGACGGTGAATGTTTGAAATAAACGCCAGGGCGTTAAGTTGAAAAAATATGGTATGTTTCCTTCACACTAGAATTGGTGAGTCAATAGGATCCTGATCCAAAGAAAATGTATTATCAGTCCAGGTATTTCCAACAACCAGACCACTATATATATTCTTACTGTTTATATCATCCACAAAATTATGAATAACTGGTATTGAAAGTGAAATACCTTTATTAGGCAATCAATTGCATATAGTATTGCAAGTTGCAACACATTTTTACAACCTCATTTGTGAATTCATCTGTGGTGAAGTCGTACTCCTTTCCCTTAAGACAAGGTTTGTTATCAATTAACAGGAACCTAAATAATATAGCTTTGCTGGAACAAATCAACAGGCCCAATGCACTGTCTTTTTTGGTGAGCACTGGCAACAGTTAATATTTTATTTGAGTTAAACTTTTCTGATCAAGCTTGTGACCAGATTTTATAGAAACAACCAATACTTCCTGTCTTTGGGTTCCCTGTTTTTTCTCAATGACTATGTCAGGCACAAGGAATTTGCACCAAGGTAGTATAATTGGTGGAGATGACCTGCCTGGCAACTCTTCTGCTCTTCCAGGTCTGCTATGACATGAATATGACTCTGATGATGATGTAGAAGATGAAGTGTCCTGTTTTAGAGAGAATGCAATCTAATGTACACATGGCTCCAATCTTGTGCTGCAACCACCAATATTGTGTGCTCTGATGTTTTCTTGCACACAAAATAGCTTTTCCAATAAAGACTGAATTGCAATTCTTCCTCTGCTGTTATGCATGTTATAAAAGAATCCCTCCATAAGCTCTGTTTCAAACCAGGAGCAGGTGTTTGAAAAATATACATTGTATAACTAACTACAAGAAATGAGAACTACTGACATTATACACCCCAAATAATCATAAAAATAGAGCAAATGTTTTGAAAGCCCTGTGTGGCAACGTGACAATCAAAAGGTGATTACTGGTTATTTTTAACTATTATCTAAGTTTGGGAGAGTTGTTTAAAAAGCACTGGTAATGCATTTAAGTGTAAGGAACCATTTGATTATTAAGAACTTAAAATTCTAATTTCATTCGTGGACTTAGTATGCAGGGTCAACCATCAATAAGTTTAGGCTTTAGCTTTAACAAAAAGAATGCACTTGGTTCCTAAAGGATAGCAACAACATACCATAGTTTATATTGAACTGAAAAATGGCTGATGCTGGAACTTATTTAAAAGAAAAAAGGACCTGCATAAAATAATAATAATAATAATAATAATAATAATAATTAAATAACAATATATAATTATAATAAGAACCTTCCCAGAATCCTTTGCAGCTGGAAAATCGTCAATCCCAAATAACTTGGTCAGTCTGAGGGCAGCAAGACCCCCACGTTATCTAGAAATAAGTCTTACCATAAACTAATTATTGTACAAGACTAAGGGCGATGACGTCATTGGTCACGTGACTTTGCTCTGAAGTGCGTTTTTTCTCACTGTGACGAAATTATTTTGTTATTGAAAAAGCAGTCAACGTGGTTTAAAGCACAAGGGTGTGAGCCATTTTGGACTGCCCGGGTACCGAACAAAATATAAATATTAAGGGAGCTATGTACAATTTTCAAAAAGTGGGAGTCTGGGTACAAGTGCTATCTCGCGTTGCTTTAAACGCGAGGAAACAAAAATTTGGATATGAGTAGATATTTTTATGAAATATACATTTTTACTATTTTTAATGCTGTGACGTCATCGGTCACGTGATCAGAACGGACCAAATTTTAATATTTGTTCTAAAAGTTTACTAGAACCTTTCTCCAAGAATATTTTTAACCGAAGTTGTAGTTTAATAAATAGTGTTTTAGAAAATGGCCATGATTACTTTTTCGTAAAAAAGTGCGGCAGTAGAAAATCTAACTGAAAAGTTTGTCAGCTTCCTGCTCAACGACCATTTGAGCTAGCAACGAAATAAAATTTTGCCAAAGGCCTGAGTGTGTGCCCTTAATGAAGACGTTGTCAGTTTTTTCAAATTTTAATTGGTTTAGGAGGAGATCGATGTTTTTTCATGAAACGAAATGAGTGAGGACTGGGGGAAAGTAAAGCTGCTGCCCATCCCCCTCTCCGTTGGGATCTTCCCAGCGGATTCCTGGTGGTACGTAATGCGGACTCTTAAAAACATAACATTCAAAATGGCGCCGACTGGCAATGAAGTGGAGCGGGAAAGTGGAGCGGACATTGGAGTGAGGTGAGTTACATAGGATAGTTTTGTTCCTGTTCTTCCTACTTGATGCGGCCAAAACGAGTCCCCAAACACAGAATATATGTCCTTTATTTGTATGCCGAATGAAGAGGAATATGAAATGAGCAGAAACTTTGCAGACGTTTCGCAAACAATAACTGTTCTAACAGAAATATGCTGGGACCTGAGGTCTAAGGTAAGCGTTTCTTGTCGTACAATGATCTGATTTTATTTTGAAGACTGGTTTAAGCTTTTGTCTTTGATGTGAAGCTTCGTATAAGTGCTACCGATAGAATCGTGCTGAAACTCAGCAAACTGGAATTTAAGTCGACTCGGAGGAAGAAAATAGATTTTGGGAACGAGCTGACAGTGTTAAATGAGTCTTCGTCGAGTCGTGTATTTGTAATATTGACCAATTGGTCATTTGGGCCACAAAAAATAATGATTTAGTATTTGAATTTAAGGGTGAAGGTTGCCGTAGGACAGCAAAGAGTCAAGCTAATTAATAGCAAATTCAGGGAAGTTTACATGTATGAAAATTACATTTTTTGATTCGGTGCCTTTCAGTCTGTATCATTTGGGTTTCACTTACTGGTAGCTAAAAAGGTAAGACTGCTTGCATTCAACTCCAGTGGTAGACTTCAATAAAACGATGGTACTCACGTTTAAATAAGATCATTTTTTAACTTTAAATTTGTATCTTCCTGTTGCGTGTATTGACAGACATGGATTTTTGTTTCTTTTGCATTTTGTGGTCTACAGGTAATTTGTGGGATTAATATGGATAATGACATGTTTAGGTAACTATTGATTGCTCAGTTTTAACATAGTTACTTGGAGGACGTAACATGTCGATCAATTCAAAATCGATCATCGAAAATGTGGTCGATAAGTCGATAGTGCTCGATATTTGTCGATAATTGTCAATCGATAAGTTAAATTTGTCGATAAAAGTCGATTATCACAAGGTTTTCAACTGGTTGTTGATTTGCAGGCACAAACAAGAGTCAAACAACACAGCATTGTGTAACGATCGAAGCGTCGGCAACTGGATGTTTGATATATCGAAGAAAAATATAAAGCATTGCACCATCTCGACGTTAAATGAAAGCTTGCGTGGCTCAACAAAAGATTGAAGGAAACAATAGGCGTGTTTTATTGTACCTTTGAATATTATCAAGCATAGTTCACAAATAAACGTGTGGGTTCTCTATCGTCTCCTCTCCCGGCGTGCATTGTTTTTTGTATTCCCGATACTTGTCGATTGAAATCGATCAAAGTCGAAAATCACAAGAAATTGTGGAATCGACTTTTATCGATTTCTGATACTTGTCGACTGATTAGTATCGAATTCGATCGACAATGATCGACTTTTATCGACTTTCGAAATTATCAACATGTTACCGGTACGTCCTGTTATTTGTGAGCCCACTCCAGCCTCTCAGTTTTAATGTAGTTATAATTGTAAGCCCTTTCCAATCTCTCAGTTTTAACATAGTATTTGTGAGTCCACTCCAGCCTCTCAGTTTTAACATAGTTATTTCCAAGCCACACACACTCGTTACCTGAACCATTCAAGATGTGCTGTTTGGCCAGATATTTCTCTACTTTATAGAAAAAATAATTAAAAGCTTTTTGGCAATTTTAAAGGCAATTTATTCTCAATTATTGGATGACCTTCAGCAGCATTTAAAAAAAGCAATGTTAAAATTCAAATGTGGCGTGAAACTCATCTATTTAAATTAAAGGCTATAATCCAAGCTTTATGAGTGTGTTTGCAAGCAAGCAATATAAAGCTTACTGAAAGCAACATGATGTATCTTTTTGCTAACCAGAGTGCTATTTACAGTACAGCCCAAAAATAATGCACGTGCAAGAACTTCTTTGCGCCTGATTGCGGGTCGCTTGAGCTTGAGTCCTGGAAACCGCAAGAACTTCTTTGCGGCTGCACGATAAAAGCGCAAGAACTTCTTTGCGGTTCTTTGCGGTGACACTTCGAAAGGACAGCCCGGTACGCGTAAGTGAAAACGCAAAGTGAAGCGAAAGGCACAGTCGAGTCTCACCTAAAAATAAAATTGTCTAGAAAAACTTTTTATTGGCCGATATATAAGAGAATTGTCCTTGCTTACCTTGTGTAGTATGTATGACTTACGTTCGACACCGGTTTTACAGCTGCGGGCATTTCATACCTTGCCCAGCCACGTTCGTGAAAATATCAAAATCTCTTGTATTCTTGTGATGCCAACGGTCTTCTAATAAGTTGGCTATGAACTCTATTTGAATTGATAACAGTTATTTCAGAGAAGAGATACGAGTTTCTTCACATTAAGCATGTTATTTTTTATGGGAAACGTGAACGGCAAAAATTTGCATATTGTTAAAACGTCATGCCGATGAATGAAAGCTATCACATTTCGAGTTTTTGATCACTTCGCAAATTCACCGACAAACTACCGTGTCTTTGACACTTGCTCGATCTTAAGCTACCAAAAATGAAAAGAAAATTGAAACAGACGCTTGAAGTCCCTATTTTAACACGTGAACTTTATGTTTTTACAAGGAAAGATCTGTGTTTCAACACGTGTCGGCGAGTCATTTCACGACTGTTTATTGTGTATTTAGCGTTCTGTCCTCGTCGAAATAAAATGATAAGTCCGGTTATACTTGACCCAGATCATTCATTCAAACGGTAAAATGCTCTTTGCTTGACGAAAAAATTGTTTATCAAAGTTTCTATGGTGCGCCGCTCACGTTTAGGTTTTTTTTTACTTCAAGGAAAAGTTCTGTTTCGCACGCGTCGGCAAGTCGCTTGCGAGATGTTTATTTCTGATAAGCGTTCCAAAGACCTTGTCGAAAAATTATATCTCCAGTTAAATTTGACACAAATTGTTCATTCAAAGAGTAAAATGCTCTTTCTTTAACCAACTAATTGTTTATCAAAGTTTCTATGGTGCGCTGGTCGCGTTTAGTTATTTTTTACTTCAAGGAAAAGTTCTGTTTCGCACGCCGGCCGTCGGCAAGTCACGTCACTTTCGATCGGTTTTAATTCTAAAGCGTTCCGAAGACCTTGTCGAAAAAATTATATCTCCAGTTATCTTTGACACAAATCGTTCATTCAAACGGTAAGATGCTCTTTCTTAAACCAAATAATTATTTATCAAAGTTTCTATGTCGCGCTTTTCACGTTTATTTATTTTTTTACTTCACGGAAAAGTTCTGTGTTTCGGCACCCGTCGGCGAGATGTTGTTCTGAAGACCTAGTTGTCGAAAAAATTATATCTCCGGTTCTATTTGACATGAGTCGTTCATTCAAATGGAAAAATACTCTTTCCCTGACGAAAGAATTGTTTATCGAAGTTTCTTGAATGTAAACATTATCAGTAAGCGTCTCCTACGCAGTGGGTAAACTACACTGACGCTCATGCAGCTCGGCTCTGCAAAGATGTGTAGCATACATGTCCGCCGATCCCAAACACAGAAGACAATCTGGAAAAACAGAGAGATTTAGATCCATGTTAACGCGAACGTCAAACGGCAAATAATCGAACTTTTGCCTTCTGCTTTTAAGACATTTTCGCAATGAAGTCAAATGTTGTTTTTCTTTTTCTTGCGAGAAAAAGGAGCGAAATCAGAATTACATTTTGCCGTTTGCGTTTGCCATAAGCATGATTCTAAATCTGTCTATTGCTGGTTAAGCCAACTACTGTAAACTTCTTGCGGTTATTTGCGGTTTGCGGTAGGCCTCGCAACTTCTTGCGGCTTCTTGCGGATAGGATTTTGAACTTCTTGCGTTTGGAACTTCTTGCGGATAAAGCGCAATTTAACTTCTTTTTGCCCCTTGCGTGTTTTTGCGGCGCAAGAACTTCTTGCGACACTTCTTGCGCGTGCATTATTTTTGGGCTGTACTGTAGGCTAGCCAAGTCTTATGTAAGCCATCCAGAATGCCTCAAATGGCTTGCAGGTTTCATGACAAATCAAAGCCATACAAGCCAGAAATCCCCGACTCCAATAAATAACCTAGCCTCAGGCTCAACCTAACTAAAGAACTGTTTAGGCTAACTATATAGCTAGAGAGCTATTCAGAGGTTAACCAGTGTGCTATTTCTATTAACTTAAATTGCTTGCATGATGTGTTGGCTTGCATTTTGACAAGACCCAGGCTTTTTTTAATCCGTCTGATGATACAAGGGATTGAACATTTAAGCTTTTAACTTTCGTCCATTTTTACATGGAAAATGTTTCCCCTTTTTAAGACACTGTTTCTCTTGCTAATCAATGCAAGCTCCATGTGTGCATTATTAACTGCCAGTAGAGAGTGGATGTGTACCTAATGAGGACTTAAGGGCTGTAGAATTTTATTTCTTTGTCAAAAAGGATTCTTCACTTACATGGGAAAAATAGCCCCCGGGGCGGGCAATCCCCTTTAAAAGTAACAGGGGTGCTCGTCGAACCTTTCAGGGGGTGAAATTTGTGAATTGGTACTGCTTGGGGTTTTAAAACCTAAAATGACCGCTGCAGTACCTTTAGGGGTCTCAAAGGTCATCGCCTTGAAAAAAAATGACTGTAATTGTAGTTATATTTCTTAAGCAAGTAACATTTATTTCTGAATTTTTACTTAAAAATAGTAATGCCACTAAAAATTATTCTGTTATTACTAACAGAAATGGTATCTCTTAGGGGTGTAAATAAAGTCCAGGCCACGCCCACAAAATAAGTTTTTGGTACCTTTTTAACAAGCACCCCCGACATTTTCATAGGGGAGTACCCCCTTGGGGGGGAGGGTAGCCAAGTAGTAGCTGTGAATTTGATTAAAAAAAAACTCCAGCTAGTTTTTGTTGACAAGTTTATTGCTTTACAAGAAAACCAAACATACATTTCTGCCGGTAACCTTTCATTTTGAGATGAACAGAATAAAAAAAAAAAAAAAACTAGCTTTAACTACAGAGTCCAAAAAATTTCATAACCACCTTGGCTGGCCCAGGTATAAACTGGGCAAGGTGACACTATTATATGCTAACCCAAAGTCCCATATCTTCTTTGGAAACATCAGCAAATAAATGATATTTGGGTATCTAGCAAATGGCAAAGGATTGGCTCCACTCTAGAGGCCAACATGAAAACAGTCAGTTTTTTTTCACACACTGAGAAGGCCATTTACAGTCTACATGTTAGAAAAATAGCAGTTTCAGCAAAATAAATACATTTTGCTTACTCTTTTTTTTTACATTTGCAGGTGACTTAAAGACTCATTTTGCAATGGCATTCCTCTTAGTCAATGATGAACTCAAATATAAAATTGTCACAACATTGATTCCCACAGAAGACAAGTTATATAAAGTTTATAGCTATTTATGTGATATGAAAATCCCAGAACCCAATAGGGTTACATGTGTATACTAACACTTTATTGCATGAAGGTTATAAATCCAATCTGGAATTCATGACAAAAATATTTGGAAAAATATTCAGGCCTTAAATTTATACACACTAATCTATCTTCTTTTTTTTTTAACCTTTTCACATTTACCAATTTTCTATGGGATTTATAATTATATATTGTTATACCGGTTTCACTTGTAATAATAATAATGATAATAATAATAATAATAATAATAATAATAACAATAATAACAATAATAATAATAACAATATTGTTATAATTATATAAAAAATAATTAGTTATAAGGAACAGCAAACATCATAAACTGACTATACCACCTTTGTTAAAAGAGCTTTTAACCGGTTTAATGTTGCCTTTCTTGAGCGGGTGAACGTCACTCGGCAGGGAATCTCCATTCCCTCACAAAGTTGTTTACAGTGTCGACGATGGCTGCTTACTTCGACAGAAATCAATCCACCACGAGCGATAAAATACCATGTTATTCTCGAGTATTTGCACAGTAAATGGATGACCATTTCTTCGCCATTCAATACTTTGATGGCAAATTATCGAACTCTCTTCGAAGAGTCTTTTTGCAGTGAGAAAACATTGCTGTGC
>JAHPZR010013488.1:55000-60000 GCA_019787425.1 Platygyra sinensis
ATAAAAATATTTTGAATAATTTAACAACTTTGTAAATAATTTGTTCATGCATGAACAAATCACAAACTGTAATGCCATGATAACTGAATAAAACTCTGATTTAATAAGAGGTTATGGCATTCCTGGTTATTATAGCATATTGGTTATTGGGTCACTGTTACATTTTAATGTACAACATCATAACATTTTTATTTGTATAGTTCAATTAAAGTTCAATGAAGTTCAATAAAATTTCTTATTATATGGCTTGTGTTTGTAGACGATATAACACGCACTCTGATTGCCTAATTGTCCCGTAATGCCCATGGGCCGATTACGGGCTTGCAAAAACAGAGCAAAAAGTTATTAAAAACCCATGCCATACAATAAACAACTTAATAACCTCGACCGTTTGGTCGTTACAGGAAAATCTCAAACCTCTGCCTACCGTATTGACCTCGCTATCGCTCGCTCAATACGGCAAGGCCTCAGTTTGAGATTTTCCCGTAACGACCTCACTCTCGGTTATTAAGTAATTAATATAGATAAACAACTCTGTGATTTAACACAATGCTTGTTTACATCTGACATAATCACAATCGCATACAATTTGCAATTTGAAAAGTTAAATTAAGACATTCCACTGCCATGGAACTTGGCCTGGCCCATTGAGGTAGTTGCATAACTGGTCCCTCATTTCCTCTGCTTCCCTTGGTTGCCTTCCCTTTTGGGAATTTGGGACACTGGCAAATGGGATTGTAGCAATGTCATGCCTCCAGGAACCTTCAGTTACCACACCATTGGAGTTCTCCTTGTCTAGGGCCCCAGTAGGGATATACCTCTCAGGAACTATTGATCTTAGGAAGTTGTGCAGAGCTATTGCACAGAGGACAATCTTGATAGCACTCTCTGGCTTTACACACATAACAGTAGAAAATATCCTGAACCTGCTTGACAAAATTCCAAAAACATTTTCACTGATACGCCGTGCTCTGGAGAGCTTGTAATTAAAGATCCTCTTCTCCTCTGAGAGATTTCTCAGAAAGAAAGAGAAACCACATGCCATAAATTGTGAGTTCAGTGAGAAATATTGCGAGTAAATGCTATTTTTGTGTGCAAATTTGACTCGTTTCCAAGGAGTGTTTTGTCTTCAAACTTGCTGAAGTTTCCTACCTTGTCTCTTATTATAACACCGTAGGGGAAATATATCAAAACTCGCTCAAATCTCGCTTAAACTCTCCAGGATGAGAAAAAATGATAACTTTGAAGGTTTTAGGGTATTTGTTTGTGCCATGACTCGGACTGTGGTCAGAGAAAGGAAAATAATTCGGACCGCACTAAGAACCGATCAGATTGCAAGATTGGTTACCGTACCTTCTTGGAAAAAAAAATAAAGTTTTTATTAACTCGTGAAGCGCATGCGCGAAACGAGTTATCGTGAGTTGTGGGCAAATGTGCCGCTCGATGGACTGTAAACTTTATGCAAATGAGGTACACTCACGGCTTAGTTTTAAATTGCTGTCTATCTTTAATTAAAATAAGCTGTTTTCAAGGTCTAAATTAAAAGATATATTAAAGTTAAAGAAGACTCGGCTACCGAAATCGTAAAATCGATGAGCAGCACAAGTTCTTACTGGATGCTGAATTCGTATGGATTTCTACTGAGGAAGTCGTTGAAGTACGGTTTTATGGTATGTTAAACTCATCACAAATAGATGAGCTTGGGAACTGGTGCCTAAAAGGTTAGCGGGGAGCAGAAGCCGTAAGCCAGAGGGGAGGTATCCATGGCAACCCTGGAAGCGGGAACCACCCCCACAAGCAGCCGCTAACTGGCACCGTCACACTGAATAATCAGTGGAAAACAACTTACCTGACCCGTACTTACCTAAAGATCCCCCAACCAAGCAGGAGGGACGGGAAGGGGCGAGAATCCTCAAAGATTCGCTAAAGAGAGCAAATGATCCGCAAAGATCAACAAGCAAAACTGCATAAGAAAGGCAACAAGATCCGAAAAGCCCTGCAAATCTCCAACGGACCGCCCCGCAGGTCACGTACCGTGAAATGTGAACCTGCTGGCTGCATTCCTTCGAGTCTAACTTTGCCTAAATTATATTTAGCCACATTTAAACTCATCACAAATAGATGAGCTTGGGAACTGGTGCCTAAAAGGTTAGCGGGGAGCAGAAGCCGTAAGCCAGAGAGGAGGTATCCATGGCAACCCTGGAAGCGGGAACCACCCAAAGGAAACCTTTCTCCAGGTGCTTGGAGAATGGAGGGACCCGAGAACAGGGTGACCTGGAACCTCCAATCCCCAGTTGGACCCCAAGCACCTAGCTCCCAAACAAATAACACAAAAACAAACAGTACACACCTGACCAGGCAGACATCCACCTGATGCTTCAGGACTGGGAGACTGAACAGCACTTTGGAGCCAAGGCATGAAGCAGGCGCGACGAGGCATAGCAGGGACAAACAAAACCCATAAGCCACTGATGAGCGAAGTATCAGAGGGACTGAGGCCAGGGAGCAAGTATGCAGTGCTGGATAAAGGGCTAATGATATCCTAGTGATCTGGTAGTCCAGAGCCAGCAGAGGTAGAGACTGGGGCAGAGGCACAGTGCTCTGGCTGCACAAGCTGTGCAAGCAAATGGGCAAGTCTCCTTGCAAAAATTTAGTAATTACTTATTATTTACATTGTATATGTTAAGTGTGACTGTTCCGTACAGAGAAGCTTAAGCTTTTGCAGACCGGTCCTTTGTGCTGTCTAATGTCAATTATTCTGTAACCAACGTTGACCGTTGGTGTTGAAAGTTGTACAAGACCATGTGCCGGGGAGGCGACGCTGCTGTCCAAGAGATGGCCGTTATGCTAGTTTAGTGGAGAGGGCTGCTAACGACTCGGATGGGGTTCTGATATAGAGCTGATAGGCGGAGCTTGACCAGCGGCCCAAAGCTTGTATGAGGTGGTCGGGTACTCCATTGCGTGCTGCCACAGTGGCAGCCCCGATGCGGAAACTGTGGCTGGAGAAGTTGCCTGGGATATTAGCGGATGCCAGGATCAGCCGAAGCCAGTCCGTGAGCAAGGAGCGCGAGAGAGGCTGCCCATTCTGGAGCAGAAACAAGGGACCTGGGATGTCACCCCTACAAGTGAGATAGGACATCACTGAGTGGACAGCACAGAGCGGAGGCCGGCCAAGGCCAATGTGGATGAAGGCACCTTTCCTAAATGGATCAGTCTTTGAAGCCTTGATCTTTACACGCATACAGGAGGGTGCAGACGGGGAATCCACTGCAATGTCTTGGACACCTAAATGAGTTGATGGGGAGAAGCTAGCTAGACTTGGGACAGTGAACTCTGAGGCACGGAGAAAGCCAAAGTACCCAAGGGAGCAAGCAGCCCAAAACATAAGGTGATCTGGGAGGCGAAGATCCAGAGACCGCCAAATCACTAACATCAAGTCGTCAGTAATAGGCAAGCGAGAGGAAGATGATGAGCCCTGAGACCGCTTGATACCGCGGACCGCCCTCTGAAGGCGGAGGCAGTTGGCAAGGGGGTCTGGAAACCCCTGTTCGATATGGAGTGCTCTGATTCCTGACAAGTACACCTTAATGGAGGAGTGCTGAATTCTTGCAGCCAAGAAAGTAGCAAACAGGCACAAAGTCCACTCGTCCGCTGGGCAAGGAGAGCCTGAGGGATGGAGCTGGCCAAGTTGAGTGCAGATCGAAATGAACTGTGCTTGGGCCGATGCGTAAGATCGACGCGTAGAAGGAGCGAGGCCCTGGGTTAAGAAGGAGTAGCACTGCTGTTCTAAGGTGGAGAGGTCAAGTGTGCCAGAAGTTCGGGGGGTACCGGAGTGGGGAGAGGTTGAGCGTCTGGGGCCAAGCGCTGGAATTCCTGCCAATTGAAACGAGATAAGGCATCAGCTAATTGATTGTTAACACCAGGTACATGTTGAGAAGAGAAGGAAAAGCTATGACGAGCAGCGGAAAACAATAGACTGCGCAGCAACCACATTAAGCAGGGCACTCTAGAGGTTCGGGTATTCAAGATGTGGACTACCGCATCGTTGTCAGAGCGGAAGAGGATATGCTTCTTGACCCAAAGGTGTCCCCAAACATGAGCTGCAAGAACTATGGGGAAGAGCTCCTTGTAGGCAATAGAGTGAAGCTGCTGGGAGGGCACCCAGGAACCGGCAAACCACTGACCCTTCATGTAGGCACCGTAGCCTAATG
Organism: Platygyra sinensis; assembly: GCA_019787425.1. Classification (NCBI taxonomy): domain Eukaryota; kingdom Metazoa; phylum Cnidaria; class Anthozoa; order Scleractinia; family Merulinidae; genus Platygyra; species Platygyra sinensis. The sequence goes on from JAHPZR010013488.1 coordinate 59,212, forward strand.
AGCCTGCAGCATCAGAAGATACTTCAACATCAGCCTCGGGAAGCAATCCTGGGAAGAGCCAGAAGCTAACGCCATGCCAGTCCTCCAAAAACTGGTGCCACCATAGAAGATCGAGATGAAATTCTTGGTTGAGACGAATGGGGTGATCTCTCCTCCGGAAGCAGCATAACAGGTCAATCATACGGCGTAAGAAGGTCCGCCCTGGCCACACCACTTTGGCAGCATGATGCAGGTGACCGATAAGGGATTCAAGCTCGTGTCTGTTGCACCATTTCCGAGGGAGCCAGGAACCAATCAAATTTTGCAACGCCAGTAGCTTCTCCTGCGGAAGACGTGCCACTTGGTTGTCGGAGTCGAGCTCAATACCTAGGACAACAAGCACTGTAGAGGGACCCACACACTTGGCAGGATGTAGAGGTAGACCAAGCCGTTGACAGACTTCCATAGCAGTAGCTAAGTTGTGAGCGCACTGGAGGGACTGAGGGGGACCGGCTGTAATGAAGTCGTCCAGGTAATGGAGGAGGTGAGGAATCTGGTAAGAATTGACGAGGATCCACTCCACCATGTCTGCAATAGAGTTGAAAATAAAGAGAGCTGATCGAAGGCCAAAGGGGAGAACCAAGTCGACGTAGAATTGGTCACGCCACTTCATTCCCAGAAGAACACGATGGGATGGGTGCACAGGCACGTTGCGGTAAGCTGCCTCCACATCAAATTTGGCCATGAGGGCCCCCCGACCAAGTTTGGAGACTACACGGATCACCTGATCGACAGTAATATAATGAAGGG
>JAHPZR010013489.1:0-2500 GCA_019787425.1 Platygyra sinensis
ATTTTTAACTGCCCCCTGGTTAGCTCAGTTGGTAGAGCGCCAGTCTGCTTTGCAGGAGGTTAAGGGTTCAAGCCCCAGACCGGACCAACAGTCAGGGTCTTAAAATAACTGAGGAGAATGTGCTGCCTTTGTGATTATATTTCTTCTCGGATAAGGACTATAAACCGTAGGCCCCGTCTCCTGCATCTACAGTCTTACAATGTTATCAGGGGACCTTACAGAACCCACACACTTAAAATAACTGAGGAGAATGTGCTGCCTTTGTGATTATATTTCTTCTCGGATAAGGACTATAAACCGTAGGCCCCGTCTCCTGCATCTACAGTCTTACAATGTTATCAGGGGACCTTACAGAACCCACACACTTATCGAAAACAGTAGGGCATGTAGTTCCCAATGTTGTGGTCTGGCCTTCTTGATAACCTTCCTAGGGATTATATTGCACAGGGATATTAGGGATTATATTGCACAATTTAATATCCTGGCCAAATGGACCAGCAAGTACAGCTGTACATGCAAGTTGAACTTGTGCATAGAGACTAGCATGGGTTGCCAAACAGACTCTCAAGTTTCCTCACAAGTACATGCAAGTTGAAAAAAAAACATTTTAATGCAGACTATCCTCTCTTTCATTGGCTAATAATTATAGGTTTTCGTGTAATGTAATCATATTCCAAAATTAAATATTATCTTTCCTTCTGAGGTTTTAGTTTCAACAGATAAAATACCCTATAGTAACTTGACATTTCACAATGTTTTAGCTCGAAAGGATTCTTCTTATTCCAATAGAGCACGTTTGAATTTCCAAGCTTTGGCATTGCGTGACATGACAGTGGCGGCCCTAGAAGGCTGTTGTGAAGGTCAAAAGAAGAGTTATCGCTTTAGTTTTTGCTTACTAAACAGTGCTTGCACTAGAAGAAGCATTTATTTCAATGTGTCTGATCTCTAGAGCAATAATTTTTCGTTTCAATAGCAAAACTCAGTGACAGATGTTTCTGTTACTTCACGGCTGCCATGTTTGTGTCCCTCCTTCAAGGACACAAACATGGCATTTCCATACAAAGCTCTATAAATTTGGGTGACACACTTCTGCAAATAACTGGCGAACGAAAAACAGCAGAGATTTGATTCTTGGTGAGGCTGTTTACTATACCAATCATCTATCGTATTCAAGATTGTTGACTTCATTCATTGAATGGTTATGATTTTAGTTTTGATCACATGACCGATGAAAACCAAGACATGTAGGTATGGATGTCACTCAACTTCTGTTGACTTGGGTTGGGTAGCCAAACACTGAAAAAATTGCTTTGACTTACGTGCAAATTTGACCTTTACCAAAGTGAGCATGCGCACCCATTGAAGGCCTCGCCAAACCGAGTCACAAATAGACACAACTTTTCAACTTGAGTCTACTTGCGAGTCTCTTTGGCCAGGGCTTAAGAGTGGCAAAACATGCGCACCTCAAAATCGTAAAGTGGGTCAAGAAAATTTTGGTAATATGTGTGGTACAGTACCGGACAGAAGTAACCTAACACGGAACGCATTACTGGAACGCAAATAGAACGCGAAATAGAACGCTGTGGGAACACCAAAGGAACGCCAAATTTCTGGTGAGCTGGAGTGTGTTCTGAACAAGAACGTTCAGAACGCGTTCTATTGAGAACTCAGTTATGGTTCGTGCAGAGACTGTAACGTTATTACAGCGTGCTAACAGAATTCTTTGAAGTTCTGTCGAAGCAAGTTCGTCGTTTTTCTTCATTTCTTCGTCAATTACATCAAGTTTAAGTTTCAGATTTCATGCTTTGCGTAATCATAGCGCGCTGGGGCCAAATAAGCTACTTCAGAATGGAAGATCAAGGTGTACTGAGTCATCAAACTTTTTCTTACGATCGGTGCGCTAGCTTTCAAGTGAGTTTTGCTTACCGACCGAAGATTTATAGCCGGGATTTAAAGCAGCTTCCTGGACTTCCATAAAGAAAAATAGTAATGTACAACATCATTTCGAAGATGAATTCAACTTTTGGAACTATTGGTAAAGCCATGGCCGATAAACTGACCGAAAAGTTGGCCGCAAAATCTCAAGCTTTCGCTTTAATTAGCGTGAAGAATATAGTTTGAACATGCGGTCATGCAGGGAAGCACGTTAACAAAACTTGGTCATTTTTTTGCTTTCAGAAAGTTTTTTCCCCTCATCGTGAATGAAACTTTATTTTTATTGAATTTCTTGTCACGTTTCTTTCATTTGGTTGCCTATTTGTGAATTTTAGAAATTAAAAGTGAACAGTGTTTTCGTTTGCAAGCTGGATTTCTGCATATTTAATTTACGGTGACTTCCACAGTTTGTTTGTTTAGTTTATTCTCTTCATTCAAATATTTTATTTGAATCTTATTCAGCTACTACAGAAACGCTGAGAAAAGAACTAAATGGGCACTAATTTAGCACAGTTGAAATACCATTTATGTCAAAATAATGGGCTCGTTTTTACTGCCTGTTTGA
>JAHPZR010013489.1:7500-15000 GCA_019787425.1 Platygyra sinensis
ATTTTGCCAGCTATTCTCCATATTGTACATATGATATTAAAAATGACTATTAAAAGTGACCTCTTAATTGTGGAAAATTGCAATTGTTATGATTAATGATTATTTGGCAACAGGACACTGTGTCGTCCAAATCTGTCTGCAATCATCCTCGGTATTAACAAATCAGACAACCGCTTTTGTTAATCACTGGTATGATTACAGACTGAATTAGACTTCACTCAGTCCAATAACCATAATGATTACAAATAATTATCAGGCTTGTCAGAACTTTGCCTGGCTGCTTCATTGTTATTTTAGATAGTAGTGTTCCAGTGTCTATTTTTAAAAGACTGTCAAACAATTTTCTAAAACACTAAGCTTTTTGTTTGTTATAGCTGTCACTTGTATCTCAAATTGTATCAAATTCACCTGTTGATGCATTGCAAAAACAAATGTTCTGCATGATACCCCACTTAAAATGTGTCAAAATTACAATCGTATATTTCACCTCACATGATGGGTTTAAATTACGATTTACATATACAATGTGATAATTACAATTGACCCCCAATAACTTGAACCTTCAGAGGAAATAAAAAAGGTTTGAGTTTTCAGAAGTTTGAGTTATCAAAGGTAAAATCAAAATTGATCCTATAATTTAAAGTGGATTGAAATTCATGTTGTGCAATTTTGGTCTGGAATAATACGTGTGATTTCAAAATCAAATGAGCGAGCAGCGCAAGTTCAATAAGAAAATCTCAAGACAGTATGATTTCAGACCAAAACTGCACAACATGAACTTCAATTGCCACTATTAAATTATTGGATCCATTTTGAAGTCGTACAATTTTATTGTCTAAAATTTTAGAGTTTGGTGTATTTTTCCAGTCGCCAGTTTGTTAAAAATAATGCAACTGGAAATACCTTTACAGGGCTGTCACTAATTTTTCAAGTAGACAGGGAATTGTAAAAAGTAGCCGGGGGACAAAAAAAGGCCAGGTGCTACTGAGGGGGTGGGGGTATATGCATGCTGTTTATTTTGGGATTCGAAAAAATCACACCCACGCAATCATAAAACAACCCGCGTGACTTGCGAATATTGGCGTGACAGAAAAGAGAAGTTGAGGAAGACTGGGAACGAGGGAAAGAAGCTTGTGACCACGAGTAAAAAACATGGTGTCAAGAACATGTCGGGAACATCACACTGGTTCATTTTTCCTTGAACTAACAGCGTTGCTTTGAGAAATTAACGCAATGAAACTACCTGCACTTATGGACGAACCAAATTTCTGTTGGGCATAGCAATAACTGGGACGTATGCAAGCCATGTACGGCTGATTTGTAAGACTTACCAGTCTTACCCATATTTGTGGACGAGTAAATGAGCGAGAGGAATACCAAATTAATGTTGTAAGTTTGCAGTGAACTGATTGCCGACTTTTTTTAAAGAAATTGTTTAAAGTGCAACAACGGCAAGTCCATGTGGGACAACTACTAGGCCACGCGCATCTTCTGCAAATTCGTTCGCGCCTGATCTCAGTGGTCGATTCAAAAGAGAAATGCTGAAGCCCAAACAGTTGTTTGTTCGGTTAAACATAATCTTACCTTGAAGCGGAGATAGAAGAGAAGAGGCTTAACTGCTGAATACCCCTCCAGAGAAGAAGAAGTCCAGTTTTCTTTGTTTGTCCACTTCTGACTTTCGTTTTTTGGATGACATTTTTACGCGGAACCAAAAACTCCGAAAACAAGAGAAACCAAATGAAACGAACACTTCGTAAAATCCCACGCTTTCGAAATATGACGTTGAATATTACGTGTTTTCAGTCAGTCTCACAGGGATTTTAAAGTCGCCTCTCTTTAAAAGATGAATAAGAGTTTCTATTAATAAACTGTTGATTTGTTTTTAATTCATAATTTTGTAATTTGATGCATTTTTCTCTTTCCAATATTTTCGTTTTGTATCAAAGTAGCCGGGGCTCAGACTTCTAGTAGCCGGGGAAAATCCCCGGCCCCCGGCCCTTAGTGACAGCCCTGCCTTTACATCTCATTTAATATGCAAAACAATGTCATGTGACACATGTCATTTGAGCATAACAAAGGGACAAAGTCAGAAGAAAAACAGTCTACTTCAGGCATAACAGTTGAAGAAAAATTGCCAAAAAAATTTGTCAAAATGGACAGTTTAAGTAGGTCTTCAGCCTAATGGAGCTCATAATTGTCATTCAGAAACTGTAAATAATTAAAATTGTCAATTGCTTTGAAAAAAAAACACCAGCAACGAAGTTTTGGCAATAATAGCAACAACATTAGCCAAAAAAATTTGTCAAAATGGACACTTTAAGTAGGTCTTCAGCCTAATGGAGCTCATAATAATTATTGTCATTCAGAAACTGTAATTAATTAAAATTTTCAATTGCTTTGAAAAAAAACACCAGCAACGAAGTTTTGGCAATAATAGCGACAAAATTCGCCACACAATGACTCTTTGTCTTTCACTTTCCTGAAATTTATTGGTTACTTTAAACTAATCCATTCTCATTGGCTGAGAAAAAGATGCTATTTGGAGCAAAAAATAGTGTGATGTGTGAATAAATCACACCACTGAGAACCAATCAGATTGCAAGGATAACTAGTGATTTCAAAATGGATTTAACAAATTACTAACTGAAAAAATATAAATAAAGCAAAAAAATGTGGACACAATATTCTATTATTAATGAAATGGTAGACAGATATAATTGTCTGAACAGTGATCAACTGAGAACAGGAATACATGATGCATCACCTGTGATGCTATGAACAAGCTGTACTGGCTGAGGTTTGCAGTCGACACTGCCCCACACACCCTCCCATCATCTCAACCACTATCAAGTGAATGATGATAACACTAAAAAATTAACACTGAGAACAAAATCAACACTGTTGATATGAAGGCGTCCTTAAAATTTCACATCACGAAGCCGATCTAATGGAATCGTTCAAGCGATTCACGTTAAACAATACAAGATGTATAATACATGTTCACTAGACCGCTGGAAAAGACATTCAAGAACTATCGATCCCCGCTAGCGATCTTTGTAATCGATGAAGTGACGTACATATATAAATGTTATAGGCAATAAATAACTGCTTCTCAAAAATGGATTCACGAAATAAAATAAAATATTAATCTTGCTAGAATAACAATACGGAACATGACGAAAATTTGTTTTATTTTGCTCGTCAATATTGCACCAGCGCAGTACATATCAAAGGCAACTTAGATTCCGATCAAACTAAAATCCTTCACGAGGAAAAAAGATACCTCTGCTCTTATTGTGAAAAGTTTTTTCAACTATCTATGTTCCAACACGGAAGACTATATAGGTGAATACTTTCCCATCGTTAAAACAATAAATTTACCGCAGTTAGCTAGTATTAAGATAGTACAATATCATCAGATCATTGGAAAACTCGTCTTTGAAGTTACTTTGAGACAAGTTTCATTCGTACGTATCCATGGTCATATTTATGGCCCATAGAAGAAGCAATGTTTTAAAACTGAAACACGTCTATGTAGCCGTCTATAGCTATGTCAGTACTCGATAACTAATAAGCGGCGCATAGGTTTGAGAATTGACGCTGCATGATGAATAATTTCACTTCCGATCGTTTGTTCCACTTACAAACTAGACCGTAAATTATGACACTGTTCCTTAGGTTTTCTAAGTTTTTTTTACCTTTGAGACGATCACCATTGTAGCTAAAGCAAGCGGCCCTGATGTTTGAAGTTTTTACAGATTGGGTGTCACAACACAGCAAACCTGCAAACATACAAACCGATGTAAACTAACATCGATCAAAACCACCCTGCTCGTTTCATAACTAGTGAAATATAGTTTCTAAAATTGTATTAAAAGACAGAAAAATATATCTAGTCACAGCTTACTTATCAATACAAGTAATGCTTTATCGTCATTTTCAAAGCCGAAAATTTCACTTACCGGCTCAGCGCTAACGACTTATCCCAAGGTTAGTATCCTTCCATCCCAAGTGAAAAAAAAAATCGATGGTAAATTAACAATCATTGTAATAATGAGATTCTTTCTCGCTGTTTCAGAGGGCTGTAGAATGTAATCATTGAAACAAAATCAGTTTAGTTCTTGTTTGGAATGATTGTTTGGAACACAACACAACACGGCTGGAAAACGACAGGTCCGAGTGTTCGCATGCAAACGAGGCTACCGATCTCTCTTTTTCCCTCCGGGACGTGATGCATGAAAAGGCGGGAAATTGCGTTACAGAAAAGAAAGCGTGACTGTTTTTCAATTTTTCCGCCGTGATCCTCTTGTTTTAGGCGGGGATCCACATGAAAGCCGTATTTTGGCTGGCTATTATGTTTTTAATGCAAATATCTCGTTTACGTTTCAAGCAATCAAGAATCTCTATGCTCATTTCACATATCTATGTTTTGGGTCGTTTTGTAAATTTTTTGGTGATTTTTAGGTATATTTAGTAAATAAACCCCTTCAGGCAGCTGGTATATCGGCTGATAGTCAGAAAGGGATTTATTTATTTTATAACCCTCCCACAGGGTAATAGGCTCCTGCCCTTTCATTAATTTTCAGTTCGCAATTCTCGGTTTTCACCGGTCATGTGATCAAAATTAAAAATCGTAAGCATTCAATGTATAAAGTCAAGAGTCTGGGATACGATAGACGATTGATATATAAACAACCTCGCCATAAATCAGGTCTCTGCTGTGTTTCCTTTGCGAGTTATTTGCAGAAGTGCGTCACCCAAATTTATAGAGCTTTGTATGGAGACGCCATGTTTGTGCCCTTCTGAGGGGCACAAATATGGCGGCCGTAACGTAACGGAAACATCTGTCGCTGAGTTTTGCTATTGAAACGAAAAATTATTGCTCTAGAAGTCCGACACATTGAAATAAATACTTCTTTTAGTGCAAGCACTGTTTAGTTAGCAAAAACTAAAGCGATAACTCTTCTTTTGACCTACGCGACAGCCTTCTTCGGCCGCCATTTTCATGTCACGCAACGCAAAGCTTGGAAATTCAAACGTGCTCTATTATAAAAGGAAGAACCCGTTGTGAAACGTCAAGTTCCTGTAGGGTCTTTTACCTGATGAAACTAAAACCTCAGAAGGAAAGGTAATTATTAATTTTGGAATATGATTACGTCACATGAAAACCGAGAATAAACCGCTCGTAAACATGGTAAAAAAGCCATCGGTGATCTGATGGCGAATGCGCGTGATTGACGTGAAGGAGCAAAGTAAATTTGATTGGTTTAACTAACTTTATTTCCACTATGATTGGGCCAAATTTGACAACCTGTCATGTGAAATTAAGGGCGCGTTCGTTTGGGATATTCCGGAATAAGAATATATTCCGGAATATAAGTGAATGAAGATGGTGAATTTTGAGCTCGGTAATTAAAATGTGAAATATGAAATATTCAGCATGACACGAGCGTGGGACAAAGAAAAAAAATTCCGGAATATATTCGAATTCCGGCTATTCTGCTCCTGGGAGCAGAATAGCCGGAATGGAAATCCAGGTATTCCGGAATGAGAATAGCTCCCAAACAAACGCTTGCTCGCATTGTTCCAACTATTCTTATTCCGGATTGATCCCAAACGAACGCGCCCTAATTCTCGTAACGCCTCTTGGATCAAAAACTAGAAAACGTGGCGCTTTTGGTTCATATATTCCGACGTTCTGTTCATAAACTTGACTAGAAAGAAATGTATTTCAGTCTCAGAATTTACAGTCTGTGAAACACAGAATCTGTAAAATCTGTACCACTTCAAAGTGGACTGATTTTTCGTCGCTCTCTCGATCGCTTGTATTGAGATGAAGTACTTCAGCCGGTTGTTGTTGTTTTGAGCTAAAGGTCACCGGGTTTCATCTCGCGTTGGTTTTCACGGCCTCTCTTTCCGAAGTAGAGAATGGTGTTAAACCATGCCGAATTTGCAAAACTCTCTGGAGCATTCAGACCAAGCTGATTTGCTGCATAGAGGACTTCAAGGTCTTTGCTGGAAATTGGACGCTTGTGCTTTGTGAAAGAAATCAATCCCTGTCGCGCAAGATCTTTCACTGATGGATCTAGAGCTTCGTTTGCCGGCTTGAATACTTATCCCGAATAATGGAAAACGGCTTTCTTTGAAGTGAACCGGAAAAAAAATCTGTCCAGCCCGGAACGAATTGGCCTTCACAGTGTTGCGACTGTATGGTTTTCCTTCCACTGAATTTTCTGGCTTCTGCGTATAAAAACGGTTTCAACATTGACAATTCTACCGGCTCCATGATTTCAAGTGCGACTGGAATTCTTCTTTCCTTCCTCCACGCTAAAGTCGGACGTGAACGATTGGTTTATTTCATAGTTAGTTATCACATTGTATTAAATCTTTTAAATCGGTTTAATTTTACGTAGGACTAAATATTAAAAGTCTACTCGTGACTTTCTCCACCTCCAAAGACATTGCAGCGTATTATTTTTGGTGACTTTTTTGTACTTTCCGGAACAGCACTTGCCATCAGCTTTTTAATGCAGTCACCATCGCTAGACTCAGTAACACTAGTTTGGTTTCCTTCCATATTAAATAAGAGAAAAGAAAGTTGAAATTCTTGTGCTGACTATGTTTCTCTTCGACGGAAACAATCGGAGGACAAATATCGATTAGGGCGGGGGTTATTGCTTGATAACTGTCCGGAGATTTATACCACGTGACGTAAAAAAGCCAATAAAGTCAATCAAAAATTAATGGAGATAAATAGTTTTTCTCAAAGGATTAGATTTGGTGTTGTTTTAAAGTTAGAGTTTGACATGTTTGAAGTTAAAAATTGGTAGATTCACTCCAAACAGTTGTCCAACAACCTGGGGTGCCATTGCATGTGCGGTCGGGCAACTGTCTGGTGGTCGGTGTTCCATAACCCTTTTTTTCCCTTTCAACCTCTCTTTAAACCTAGCAAAATTTCACTTAAATTCATGTGTACCCCCGCCTTAATTTTACACTGAAGATATTCTTTATCGGCAGTATCAAGGCAGTAATTGTCATTTCCCGGGTCATTTGCCTCTGGAAAACGTCGAAGGTGTTAAATTGTGGACGCCATGGATGATCAGTAAGATAGGCTATAAGTAATAGTAATTGGACCGAGTGGAGTACAATTCAGGGAGTAATCGAGCGACTAATTTCAAAATCGGACGAGCGCGAAGCGCGAGGCCGATTTGAAATTACGAGCACGATTACTCCCTGAATTGTACGACACGAGGTCCAGTTACTAATTAATCGTATCTATAACAAATTTCGGAGAAAAAAAATGTCTTCTGAGAACTTTTGAGCGAAAACGTCTGTAGCGCTTTTCCTAAGTTTTGAAAACTGTAGAAAACATTGCAAAGGAAGCCATTGAAGCGCGCGTAATTGGCGTGAAAATCACTTGGGTATCCAATTACAGGTGTCCGATTACAAAAAGTTCAAATCGGACAGCTGTAATTGGACACCCACGTGATCGCGCGCCGA
>JAHPZR010013489.1:20000-26522 GCA_019787425.1 Platygyra sinensis
TTGATCAAGTCATTCATACTATCAGCATGCAGACTTCTGAAAGAATAAGTAGTGGAACGATTTGTAGTCAACATCAAAACAGCGTCCAAATACATTCCTCTCCTGAGAAAAGAAAGAGCAAGAAAGTGTTGTGAGTTATAGAAAAGGTTGCATAATGTTTCATGGTTCGATTTGTTGTCATTTTCATGAACCATTTAAAATGCATAGCAGACGGTATATATAGAAACGGTCAAACGAATAATTTACTAGTGATTTACAAAGTTTACTGCACGTGACTCTGTTGTCTTCCGTCAACACCTTCTGGTACAGGCAGGTTCACATGGACATAAACTGCATATGTAGTGAGCTTTTCGATCATGTGAATAGACTATGACCCATTTTCTTATTTAAACTTCTGCACCTGGTGCTCGGAATAAGATGATATTTTTCTTGTGGAGAGGAGAGAGCTAAGAGAGTGCGGTTTGTAATACGAGGGCACTTCTCTAAAGCTGAGGGTAAGATATTTAAAAAAATAATAATACCAAAGGGTTGCTATCCGAGGTGTAGGATGATTATAACAGAAAGATGGCTGGGAGGGCGCGGCGAAACGCCGGGAGATTCTTTTGGTAAATGTGAATAATATAACGAGGCTCAACTTTCAAGGCTTAAATATTCCATGTTTTCAAGGATGGAAGCGATCTACGTACCTTAGACTGGACACTTTCTTTATTTGGGAATACGACAAGCTGAGCAGCTGAGGGGCGTCGCGGTTTTCAGATGAAAACACTAACAATCCCTGGGAATTGCAAGCCAGTCTGACAGCTATCTTTGGAAGATTTGGCCCTGATGCTACAAAACCATCGAACACTCTAGAGAATTCTTTCAACCAATGAGTCGCTGCATAGTTTACTATGTCCTTTTTAACCACTTCAACATCAGATCTTTCTTGAATACGGGAGCTCTAAAGTAACGGCAAAACAGGCAAATAATAAGTTTAGAGGGGTCGTTGTTAAACGTCATTGTAGCAGGCAGGCAGTTTAAGAAGCTACGAAGGCGACGCCGAGGACAACGTCGGTTAAAAAATGATTTTATCTCGGGTTAAATTATCACATCCACGAAATCGCACTAGGTGCGCTGTTTGTTGGGTAAACGTTTCCGTTAATAAAACTAGAATAGGAAATCTGACTGGGTGCTCAGTCGTGTAGATTTCCAAATTATCATGATTTTGTAGTCACTTTGCCCTTGCCAAGGAAAAACTGATCCGGCAGCCAAGAAACACAGAGTCTTACCGCATTAAAAGCATCCTTGACGTTTTTTATCAGTTCATCTTCTGTAATGGTGGTCAGTACGTATGGTGGAAACGAATCTTGCACAACTTGATGGAGCAAGTTTTGTTTGATTTCATGGCCATTCTCAATGTAGTATCGCTTGGCTACGATGCGAATCATTTGCTGCTGCTGCATAAAAAAGAAAGCAAAACAACTTCACGAAAATCCAACATAAATGACTTACTTCTCTTAAGCTTGGTGAACGTTTCGAAAAAGAAGAATTATTTTAATGCAAAGATTTACACTAAACTTAGGGAGTGAGTAGGAGGACGGAAGCCAAATTGTTAAGAACCTAATTGAAATCTCAGCTGAAAAGAAAAAATTAAGACTCGCACCCTGAGGGGACGCTCTGATATCTCGTGTCTTACCTCACAGATATACTCCTCAGCGCGGATTCCTCCCACAATCTGGTGATAGATTAAATCAATGGCCACCTTATCACCGCTGAGATGATCCGTAGGCGCAAACAAATCTTTACGTAAGAACAAGTGCCAATCGTTAGGGTCGCTGAGCTTTTTAGAGCATGCGTACTGTTCAGCTAAAGACACAGCATCCAAAACACTTTCTTCTCCGCATCCCCAGTTGCTCACCTACAAGAAGAAGAAATCAACAAGCGCGCTGATTAATAAGCTAACTTATCGCTGATTAGATCCTCTACAACAAGAGGATCCGGTATTTCTATTTTGTCACGGTGGTCCTTGCAAAAATTGCTACGTCTAACACAATGCCACCCAGCTACACCCACAGTAATACACTTCACCCGAGCTGGCTAACAGAATGCCACCCAGCCACAGTAAGACACTCCACCCGAGCTGGCTAACGGAATGCCACCCAGCTGCACCCACAGTAACACACTCCACCCGAGCTGGCTAACCGGAATGCCACCCAGCTGCAGCCGCAGTAAGACACTCCATTCTAGCTGGCTAAAATGCCACTCAGCTGTAGCCACAGTAAGACACACCTCTCGAGCTGGCTAACAGAATGCCACCCGAAAGCAATCCCCGTACAATTTTCTTGGCAAGGTCTAAAAATATTAGACGCCGCTATTTGCAAAATTGTTAATTTAGATTGAACTGAAAGTGACTTCAGAATCAGGTCCGAATAGATTACATTACCAGTTTTCACTTGAAAGTCAAAAGAAATGGGCACTAAATTTAGTGCATTACTACGGGTAGTGATCGGTCAAAAGAAACGCGCCAATTGGTGACTAAATCGCACGCGTTTTTCGGAGGAGAGCGCCGCCGGGTTGTGATCGGCCAAATTGATAGCTTGGGTTTTGGTTTTGCAACATTCAATTTAAATCCTCTCTATGTAGTGCTCAATCATTCGTTCTAGACTGAACAAAACAACTGACTATACATTAAGCTAACCTGAGTTAAAGCTTCAATAAAAATGGAAAATCCAAAGATATCCCTGAGTCCCAGTTCGTTTTTAATTAACTGACACAGCTCAGCACATGTTACGGCGGGATCCACTTCAAATGTTTTGCTAGAGCCATCCATGAAGATGACGGATAGGTTGAGTGGTGACTGTGTTTTCACGGCCTGTCAATTAAGAAAGTAGGACTTAAATTTCCTCATTGAACAAAGTAACTGAATGATCTGCAACAGCGAAAAGAAATGAAAAACAAAAACAAATGAAAACGACATAACTTTTTACTTGAGAGTTCCATTCTCTTTCCCTCTGACAGGGCTACACAGGGGACTTACAGGGCTCTGTATCTACTACAGTGATTACACTTTAGTCTGACTGATGTTTCAATTTTCAACTCCACTCTAATGAGGAAATTCAGTTTTCTTAGACCTCGTGAAAACTGGGACTAAAGTAGTGATAAACGCTATTCGAGAAATTATCACTTTGTCGTTTATGTAGGTTTTAAAACATTTCTTTTATTGTTTAAGTAAAGATGGAACTTCGTTTACGAAGCGATTTGTTCCATTCTAAAGATCAAAGACGGTAAAGTTTCAGTTGACCTCAATTTTAAAGAGATCTATAACTACAAGTCTTTTTTGCCTTTTTGTTTTACTATGTAAAGTAGTAATCACTCTAAACTAAGATATACAAGTATCGGTGATGAAAGCAATAAAATGAAAATGAAATGAAAATGGAAAATGAGGCCTACATAAGGGGACCCGAAAAAAATTATAAGTTCTCACAAAAGGTGCGTGAAAACACAGTCACCACTCAACCTATCCGTCATCTTCATGGATGGCTCTAGCCAAAACATTTGAAGTGGATCCCGCCGTAACATGTGCTGAGCTGTGTCAGTTAATTAAAACGAACTGGGACTCAGGGATATCTTTGGATTTTCCATTTTTATTGAAGCTTTAACTCAGGTTAGCTTAATGTATAGTCAGTTGTTTTGTTCAGTCTAGAACGAATGATTGAGCACTACATAGAGAGGATTTAAATTGAATGTTGCAAAACACCAAAACCCAAGCTATCAATTTGGCCGATCACAACCCGGCGGCGCTCTCCTCCGAAAAACGCGTGCGATTTAGTCACCAATTGGCGCGTTTCTTTTGACCGATCACTACCCGTAGTAATGCCACTAAATTTAGTGCCCATTTCTTTTGACTTTCAAGTGAACAACTGGTAATGTAATCTATTCGGACCTGATTCTGAAGTCACTTTCAGTTCAATCTAAATTAAACAATTTTGCAAATAGCGGCGTCTAATATTTTTAGACCTTGCCAAGAAAAATTGTACGGGGATTGCTTTCGGGTGGCATTCTGTTAGCCAGCTCGAGAGGTGTGTCTTACTGTGGCTACAGCTGAGTGGCATTTTAGCCAGCTAGAATGGAGTGTCTTACTGCGGCTGCAGCGGGTGGCATTCCGGTTAGCCAGCTCGGGTGGAGTGTGTTACTGTGGGTGCAGCTGGGTGGCATTCCGTTAGCCAGCTCGGGTGGAGTGTCTTACTGTGGCTGGGTTGGCATTCTGTTAGCCAGCTCGGGTGAAGTGTATTACTGTGTGTGTAGCTGGGTGGCATTGTGTTAGACGTAGCAATTTTTGCAAGGACCACCCGTGACAAAATAGAAATACCGGATCCTCTTGTTGGAGAGGATCTAATCAGCGATAAGTTAGCTTATAATCAGCGCGCTTGTTGATTTCTTCTTCTTGTAGGTGAGCAACTGGGGGATGCGGAGAAGAAAGTGTTTTGGATGCTGTGTCTTTAGCTGAACAGTTACGCATGCTCTAAAAGCTCAGCGACCCTAACGATTGGCACTTGTTCTTACGTAAGATTTGTTTGCGCCTACGGATCATCTCAGCGGTGATTAAGGTGGCCATTGATTTTAATCTATCACCAGATTGTGGGAGGAATCCGCGCTGAGGAGTATATCTGTGAAGGTAAGACACGAGATATCAGAGCGTCCCCCTCAGGGTGCGAGTCTTAATTTTTTCTTTTCAGCTGAGATTTCAATTAGGTTCTTACAATTTGGCTTCCGTCCTCCTACTCACTCCCTAAGTTTAGTGTAAATCTTTGCATTAAAATAATTCTTCTTTTTCGAAACGTCACCAAGCTTAAGAGAAGTAAGTCATTTATGTTGGATTTTCGTGAAGTTGTTTTTGCTTTCTTTTTTATGCAGCAGCAGCAAATGATTCGCATCGTAGCCAAGCGATACTACATTGAGAATGGCCATGAAATCAAACAAAACTTGCTCCATCAAGTTAGTGCAGATTCGTTTCCACCAGACGTACTGACCACCATTACAGAAGATGAACTGATAAAAACGTCAAGGATGCTTTTTAATGCGGTAAGACTCTGTGTTTCTTGGCTGCCGGATCAGTTTTCCTGGCAAGGGCAAAGTGACTACAAAAATCATGATAATTTGGAAATCTACACGACTGAGCACCAGTCAGATTTCCTATTCTAGTTTTATTACGGAAACGTTTACCCACCAAAACAGCGCACCTAGTGCGATTTCGTGGATGTGATAATTTAACCCGAGATAAAATCATTTTTTAACCGACGTTGTCCTCGGCGTCGCCTTCGTAGCTTCTTAAACTGCTGCCTGCTACAATGACGTTTAACAACGACCCCTCTAAACTTATTATTGCCTGTTTTGCCGTTACTTAGAGCTCCCGTATTCAAGAAAGATCTGATGTTGAAGTGGTTAAAAAGGACATAGTAAACTATGCAGCGACTCATTGGTTGAAAGAATTCTCTAGAGTGTTCGATGGTTTTGTAGCATCAGGGCCAATCTTCCAAAGATAGCTGTCAGACTGGCTTGCAATTCCCAGGGATTGTTAGTGTTTTTCATCTGAAAACCGCGACGCCCCTCAGCTGCTCAGCTTGTCGTATTCCCAAATAAGAAAGTGTCCAGTCTAAGGTAACGTAGATCGCTTCCATCCTTGAAAACATGGAATATTTAAGCCTTGAAAGTTGAGCCTCGTTATATTATTCACATTTACCAAAAGAATCTCCCGGCGTTTCGCCCGCGCCCTCCCAGCCATTCTTTCTGTTATAATCATCCTACACCTCGGATAGCAACCCTTTGGTATTATTATTTTTTAAATATCTTACCCTCAGCTTTAGAGAAGTGCCCTCGTATTACAAACCGCACTCTCTTAGCTCCCTCCTCTCCACAAGAAAAATATCATCTTATTCCGATCACCAGGTGGCAGAAGTTTAAATAAGAAAATGGGTCATAGTCTATTCACATGATCGAAAAGCTCACTACATATGCAGTTTATGTCCATGTTGAACCTGCCTGTACAGAAGGTGTTGACGGAAGACAACAGAGTCACGTGCAGTAAACTTTGTAAATCACTAGTAAAAATTATTCGTTTGACCGTTTCTATATATACCGTCTGCTATGCATTTTTAAATGGTTCATGAAAATGACAACAAATCGAACCATAAACATTATGCAACCTTTTCTATAACTCACAACACTTTCTCTGCTCTTTCTTTTCTCAGGAGAGGAATGTATTTGGACGCTGTTTTGATGTTGACTACAAATCGTTCCACTACTTATTCTTTCAGAAGTCTGCATGCTGATAGTATGAATGACTTGATCAATCATTTCTTGGAATATTCCACAGTTTCAAATACTGCAGGTGTCGATGACTAACTCTCCTGATCTTTCATTTTGTGATCGGTGAACTTTGCTTTTTCTACATGCTCATGAACACCATAAGATCAAAATTTATTTTTAACAAAGTTATAAGGTCTTGGAATTCGCCAGTATAAGTAGTTCTTCTATCAGTAATTA
>JAHPZR010013491.1:0-12238 GCA_019787425.1 Platygyra sinensis
TCACAGTGTAATACACGGCTTAGGCTTCTTTACTTGTTAAATAAAGCTCATACGCGTGACATTTTTATCGGTGTTTTGATAGGCTGTTTGGCTCATGAATTATTAATTAGCTTTTTAACTTATAGCTTTAAGTTGGGTCTTACCTTCCTCTAACAATGTTTTCCTGGAAAAACTCTCTTACAATATTTCCAATGTTTGATATATTGACCTAGGATGAAAAAAAGACAATTTAACCCTACAACAACAAAACCTTCCTACAGACGTACAACCATGTTGTCTAGGATATAACCAACAACACTGAAAGAAAAAATGAGAGAAATCATTAGTTACATGTATTTGCAGTGGATACATACCTTGTTGACAAGACCATTTACACTTTTCTTCAGAGCTTCCCAACTGAGACGCTGATAGGCTTCACTGAAATCAATGACAAAATAGTTACATACACTGTTAAACCCGTGGATACCATTCATAACATTAACTTTATTTTCAAATATGAAACATAAATAAAAGCATTACACCTGCCAATGGTATTTACAGTTGTCAATTACTTGTGAAATGTTCATGACTAGTCAAAAAATTGCAGCCCTCCAAGAGTATCCATTAAATTCTGTTGTGTATTAGTCGGGCTGGGTTGTTCAAAGCCCGATTAAGCTAACCCGGGTTAGCGAGAATTTTGATTTCAGTTTTGTAACTTTTTGGTTAGGTAATGCTTATATTGTTTGCCCTTCAGTTTTGAGCTGTAGAAATCTCAAACTACATGTACATCAAATGTTAGAGGTGAAAAAACATTTTAAACAAGAAAAAATAGACATGCTTCAGTTAACATTTAATCCTAGGTTAATGTTAACAGGCTATCGAACAACCCAGCCCTGGTGTACCGGAAATATATTATTTTCAAAAAGATTTATGCCTTTCCTCTCTAGAGAGGAAAGGCCTAGCTATCTGAACCTAGCTACCCGGCATCAAACTTACTACCCTCCAAATGAAGATGAGGACAAGAACAGAAATAAGCTTACATAGTCACACTAATTGGAATAGATTAAAATCAGTAGGGAGGATTGTTACTTTTGGAACTTTACAGTGTGCCAACATACCTGCTCTTGTCCTCAATACTTTCTTGCATCATCTTGAGTCTTGCTGGCGGAATGTACGCACCTCCTAAAAGAGAGAAAAATGAAATACTACGAGTTGGGTTTTAACATATCAATACTTTATGTCAAATAGCCCAATTCTGATATGTTTTGCCGCCAGAGACTGGTAGTGAATTTAAACGCGAAAACGAGGCTTAGGGGAATAGAAATCGAAACAAACCGCGAAGAAAATGGACTCTGATAGGAAGACTGTTCCATGGTTAAAAGATTATTCAACAAGGAGAGGGATACAGGTGACTGATCAAGGACGCAGTAAACGTAAAGC
Organism: Platygyra sinensis; assembly: GCA_019787425.1. Taxonomy (NCBI): domain Eukaryota; kingdom Metazoa; phylum Cnidaria; class Anthozoa; order Scleractinia; family Merulinidae; genus Platygyra; species Platygyra sinensis. Next base: position 1,420 of record JAHPZR010013491.1, read on the forward strand.
TGAACTAGTGGAGCTAGCAGGAAAGGCACATGAAATGAAATTACAGAGGATTGATGAAGACGATGAAGAACCCACAGATGTTATAGCCGGTAAACTGTCAACTGAAAAGGGAACAATCCCCTCGCCCGGAAAATATCCAGAGTTGGAGCTACGGCTTTTCTAAGATGCCTCCATTCACTTTCGCAGATTTATATACACTGTACGTACTTAATTGGCTCTGGGGAATACACTGCCGAGAACCTCAAGTCATTCAAATCTCTGCTTGGGTACAAGTTATTCTCAGATGGTCATGTTCAAGATTGTATGATGCATTGTGTCAAGGACATGAGTTATACTTTATTCAAATTCAAGGTGTTACCAACGGAGAGGTCCAAAACTGGCGATAATAAACTGACTTACAATGGATTTTTAATCATGGATGACTCTGGTGTAGTTAAAGATGGATTTTGTCCTTGTAAGGGGGAGAGGGTAAGTGCAGTATATGCCTAACTTAACCACCTGACTTTTTGATTAAATACTGTGCACTTCTGTAAGAATTTACATGTAAGCTGAAGTGTAGCGGCTGGCAAAATAAAATGACAGAAGTATTCATCGGTGAAAATGGTGGGTTGTAGAGTTTTCTCTATGAAATTTCCTTGGAAGTGGGGGTGGAGGAAGAGGGGAGTGGGGAAAGGAACACCAAACACTTAACATTACATTTTGTTTTGATTTCTTGGTTTTTTATGCATCATGTCATGCCAACAGTAATCTTGTCAACCCTTTCATTAAATTTTTATTTTTATTTTGCTTCTAGATTAGATAAAACTTGTCGTCACATCGCAGCTGTTTTGACCTAGAACATACAGCACGCATCAAGGATGTAAGATCCTGCACGTCAGGTCAGTGCAAGTGGATAATGCGGGCAAAGCCTAACACCAATTCATGTTTGCTAGAAGACTGAAAGCTAGCAAAGTGTGAATATGGCAAGCAGGAAAAAGTGTACGCAGATATCAACAAATTTGATCCAAGGTCGATAATACCTGATCATAATACACTGAATAGACAGCTGAGAGAAAGCTTGCAGCAGGTTTGCAGTAATGCTGTTGGACTTCATGTGCTTTCTCGTTGCCAACCTTCAACTGTTGAACTACAATCTTATATCACCTGAAAATGTTGAATCTGTTGAAGAAGTGGAGGCTATTGAAATATTCTTTATCTCTAATATTAGTGATAACTTTGTCTCCTTACACAACATTCAAATCAGTGCTGTTGAATCGGTTGATCCTCAGTTAGTGTCACAGTTTTTTGAAGCCATTTCCATTACTCAGAAGCAAGCTGACATGATCAATGAAAAAACCAAGGGTCAAGGGGAAACTCAATTGTGGTCCAAACAGAGAGTTGGAAGGATCACTGCATCCAACTTCTATAAAATACATGTATGTCACCTTAGGGAAGCTACAAATAAAGATAACCCATTAAAAGAACTTCTAAATTACTGTCCACTGCCACCAGAGAGAACACCAGTGCAATTTCAGTGGGGGCATGACAAAGAATAGGCAGCAATAGACTTATATATAAAAAAATGTCAAAAAAAGCACCAAGGCCTATGTGTTTCTAAAAGTGAACTTGTAGTCAATACATTATGGCCACACCTAGGAGCTAGCCCCGATGGTATCCGATATTGTGAGTGCTGTGGTAAGAGGGTAGTGGAGATCAAAAGCCTGTTTTCAAAAAGAAACCTCCCTCCGCATATTGCTGCCTCAGAGTACATTACTTATGTTAATAGAAAGTACCAACTGAAGACTGAAACAAGATGGCACTACCAGATACAGGGTGAACTTGCCACAACTTGTTTGAAGAATGCAGATTTGATTATATACACAAACAAAGGAATTCTCATCATAGAGGTGGAGTTTAATATGGAATTCTGGAATGCAATACTCGAAAAATTCACAGATTTTTACATTGGGTATATGATTCCTGAATAACTGACCCAAAACTACTTCAGAAACTACCATGTTAAAAATCTAATAGAAACCTAGCCTGCAGTGCAGGCGTTTTCGTTTTGGAGCTCGCGGTCGTAAGTTCGCCGCCATATTGGCTTGAGCAAAGTAGGAGGGGAGGGGGAGAGGAAAAACGGAAGAAAAGGCCTGCCCATAAAGGCTGTGAAAACGAGTTCACACCCCCTAATTAGTTGCACTTCACAGATCTTCCGGAAATGAACAATCGGCCAATCAAAATGAACCGGAAACTACATTTTATTTCCGATAAAAACAAACACACGTGAAGAATCCACATGCTACCTCCAAACATCAGCGAGAATCGCACGTGTTAATTATGTAGTGCAGAAATGTCTGAAACGAACCCTAATGATAATTGTAGGCTTTGCAAGGTTTCTTTCAAAGTGAAATTTGGAAATCTTGGCAAGCAAAGCCATTCTTCGTCTGAGAATCTCTTCAAACTGTCGAAACGGCAGGATTGCTTTGGGGTACGAGTATCCGAAATTTGCAGTCAAGTAGGATTGAAGGCTTAGAAGATGCTCTAAAACATGGTGTAATGCACCGTTGAAATATTTGTCTGAAAAAATTTCGAAATGTTTTTTTTTCCGGTCATGTAATAAGTTACGCCGTACATTAGGAAAAGTCAAGAAGATGAAATATTAAATATCTCAGGTTATATTCAGCAAAAAACTCTAATTCGAAGTTCTTTAGAATGCTTAGAAGATGCTCTAAAACATACATACATACATACATAAACTTTATTTCCTCTCGAATTTTAGAGTAGCTTGTAATACTATCAATACTGTAATTCGTTCTGATGTGCCGCTGAAATGTTTGTCTGAAAAAATTTTAGAAATGTGTTTTCCAGTCATGTAATTAGTTACGCTGTACTTTGATGAAGATCACAAAGATGAAAAAATTAAATATCTCTGGTTCTATTCAGCGAAAAGTTGTCATTTGAAGTTCCATAGAAAGCTTAGTAAATGCTTTAGAACATGCTGTAATTCGTTCTGATGTGCCGTTCAAACGTTTGTGCGAAAAAAACTTTTCAAAATGTGTCTTCCGGTCATATAATAAGTTTTACGCGGTACATCAACGAAAGGTCGCGAAGATGAAAAAATTAAATATCTCTGGTACTATTCAGCGAAAAACTCTCATTTGAAGTACTTTAGAAAGCATAGAAGATGTTCTGAAACATGCTGTAATTCGTTCTGGTGCGCCTTTGAAATGTTTGTCTGAAAAAATTTTCGAAATGTGTTTTCCAGTCGTGAATTAAGTTACGCCGTACATTAAGGAATTTCCTTTACACGAACTATATATTGATTTACAGTTTATTGGCAGGCATAAATCTATTAGCTTGAGACCGCACCAATCACAGACTCTGTTCGTGGGCGAACGGCGTTTCTCAAACAAACAATGACTGCCGGCAGGCGTATTTTTCCTTCCCCTTCCCCTCCCCCTCCCCCATTACTTCTCCTTTCAGCCTAACTCCTTCTCCCTTGCACGCATTTTTGTCTCTCTCCAAGCCTCTTCCGAGTTTGAATCCAAGATGGCGTTCGCTTGATCAAACTCGCAGCCTCGCTCGCCAAAATACGCCTGCATTGCAGGCTAATAGAAACTAGGCAACTTTAGCTAACTTGGTCTGAAATAAGGGAACATCCTTCTTTAATAATGTTTTAACCATGAAAAGAAACCTTACTAGACAGTTCAAAATTGATTTAGCTTGCCAATCATTTGACTACAACATGTCCATCACATTTATTCTTTTATGAAAATTAAATGGTGATGAACTCCAGTAGATAAACAGAACATTGAAGGGCATGCAACTACTTAGCCCATCCCCATCCTATATTAAAATGTAAAAGTTCTTACAGGTTGGGAACCATTACCAAAATTATTTCAGCAGTCTCAAAGATTCTTACTAATAATTACTGATGTCAGTTCACCTTGTTTTTTTAAGTTTTTCTTGTTTCCGCTATTGTTAAGTTAAACAAAGAATAATAATAAATAATAAATGTATAATAAATGTATAATAAATGTATGTATAATAATAATAAATGTATGGGGTTATACGGAAATCTTGCCATATTTACTACACATACATACTACACATTCAAAAATACTATCCAGTTATGAAAGGCAACAACTATTTTTAAAACTGAAAATAAAATACCTGTGAAAAATAAAATACATAATGTTATAATACACATTCAACATGATTAAACATTGTCAGTCTAAAACCTGAAAAAGTGTTCGGTGGTATGGTCAGAATGCTACTGCGAAGAATAGCTGAGAAATCTGATTGCATTTTTCTGAAAACGTTTTTAGTGTACAATAAACAGAAGAAGCACAAAAAAGTGGAAGGTTAGTATAATGAACCTGCATATATACTTGTTAATTTTTGAAACGAAAAAAGCAATGTTCCATGTCCCTCACCTTCTACATTAAACAATCCTGTACATGACTATCTGCAAACAATTTGTACCCTTGCAGGCTTTTAAAAGATTTAAGCTTTTCTGCCGTGTATTCTTCCTCAGAACCAATCAAATACATTGTACGTATAGAGGTCGGCAAAATTGAATTCAGGCATGCGAGAAAAATCATATGACCAGTTTCGAACTAATAGCAGACAAGAAATAACTTTCAGATAGAAACACACAATTTTAAATTTACAAAACATGTTTCGGATGATCAACATCCATCGTCAGTCGTGAATACAAGTGAACCGCTAGTCGGTGTTATATAAAGATAGCTAATAAAATGTATGAATACTAATTAAATAACAGCGTGAAAGTGAGGTAATAGAGAATACAATGATGAGAAGACAATGGGTATGAACAAGGAAAATTACAATGAAAGTGTTAAATTGACATGATTAACTTGCTTGTTTAAAGAGGGTTTTTCCCAACCTATGTGTAAGGCCTCCTTGATTTTAAGTTGAAAAGACGTGGAGGCAGTGTCAAGGATTGAAAAAACAATCCTCCGAGTAGCCTGCGAACAGGCTCCCAGCGAGTTCGGAAAAAAAAAAATTCGTTGAGCGAGTGGGAGTCGGAGCGTCGTGACTCCGCGAGCGAAGCGAGTGGGACGCGGGGGAGCCTGTAGACATTGTTTTCAATGTACCGTTCCGCCCCTTGGTGATTAGCCTGTTACATATCTGTCAAGGAGATAATTAAACCTGACAAATTTGATGGGTTTCTCCGCGCTGATGAATCGGCTTTTTATAACAATTTACCGTAATGATGGTAAATAAAGTAGACAGGCCAAACATGACTCGTACGAGAAAAGGAGAAAACTAGAGCCGTTAGATCGTGCTAGGCGGCAAGTTTTAAGAGGTCTACAATCAGAACTAAGCCGAACAATGGCATATACAACACGCAACACAGTCGACAGACTTGCGCGTAATGAGTTAAATTTAAATCCTGTGGTACTAGAACAATCAAAGGAGAAATCAACCTATACATCGGGCTCCAGAAACATAAGCTCGATCAGATAGCTGCAAGAAACATTAGAATTTCTTTAGACAAGCCTTTAGCGTTCTCGAAGTAAAGGAAAACTAGGAGGGCAAATATATAACACCCGTGATAAGAATCTACCTACTGTACTTGCAAACAGTTCTAATCATAGCCGGGCCCGGCGTCACAATATTTATAGAATGCGGGTAAGCAACACGTTCACAGTAAATGTCTTACATTGTATTTTATCCCTTAAAAGAAAATACTTGGAGACTTTAAAACAAATCTTGCAATACAAATGAGCCAAAACAATCCACCAACACATGGCAAATTATTCAAAGAAGCAACACGCAAATAACAGCGGAAATCATGCAGACCCATGACTTCTTAAATTTGCCGCCTAGCACGATCTATCGACTCTAGTTTTCTCCTTATAACACAATACGAAATGCCTTTCATAAAGAAGAGTGAAGCGACAAAAGGTCGAAAGACCGAAAAATAAACGGCAAATCTACAAATGGCACGAACCGTAGGAGTCGTGTTTGGCCTGTCTATATTATTTACCATCATAGACGCGGCAGCAACTGAAAAATTAGGCTCTTCCCGAAACCAGTTTGTAGAATTCCGAAAACATCGCGCTTCTACCCCACAGTTTCCAGTCATAGCTTCTGCTCACGTTTCAAACCAGAGATATGACGAAAATGTTGCAAAGAATTGATCAAAGCTGCTTCAAATTCGTCGTCAGTGAACTGCACGCGGAAGCCGTTGTTGACAGTCTCGGCAAGAATTATGCTAATTTACAAGCAGTCGTCAAGATCCGTCAATTATTTATCTCAGAGCTGTCAACAGTCATCGATTCAACCAATCAGATCTTGATACCAGGAGCTGGTATCATGGAACGGCGGCATCAATGGAATGTCTACAGGCTCCCCTGCGGACTCCCTCCTCACCAGACTGCTCCTGGCTCGTCCCGCTCGCCCTAGATTACACTCGGTTGTCTCGCCCTAAACCCAACCGAACCGGGAGCCTGTTCGCAGGCTATCCTCTGAGCATAAAGATCTGCATGCTTCTGACCCATTAATGTGCTGAAAGATATGAGAGTTCTTATCAGATGCTAAATGTTCACGAACACGTGTAGCAAGATGTCGGTTTGTTTCGCCGACATAACAGGCACTACAGACTGCGCAAGAAAATTTATAAACAACACGGGATCGTGATAATTTGGAAATAGCATCTTTGGCACTGAGTAAGTTCTTAATCTTGTATGGGGCAAACACTAGCTTGATGTCCAAGTTTTTACAATAGCGTTGTGTTAAATTCTTGATTCTGCGTTGAACAGAAGTCGAGAAAGGGCCAACAACAGGTAATTTGTAATAGTGCGTGCGAATTTCATTAGAGTTGGTTATTGCGGAAGCGTGCAGAGGGGAGGCAAAGAATTTGCTAAGGTATTGTTTAACAGTTCTGTTCACTAGACTGGATGGAAACTGATTCTTTCCGAGAATGTTGGCAAGCTCCTTAATGTTGTTGTGGAAACCGGTCCAGGTGTTATTAATTTTAAATGTCCTGTCCACCAGCGTTCATATTAACCCTAATTTGTAGGGAAAAGGTGAGAAACTAAGAAAATTGGTGAGAAGGCCTGTGTAAGTGCTCTTGCGAAAAACAGATGTGACTAGAGATGGAGGATTGCTGTCGTCCAAGAGGACATCTAAGAACGGTAGTTTGTGGTTGACCTCCATCTCCATGGTGAATTTAATGTTAGGGTGTTTATCGTTGATATATCTGAAAGATATGACCAGTTCTGGATAAGCTCAGGTCGTGGAAGATGTCCTTTGTCGCTTTCCAGTTTCTGTTTGACAACTTTCACCCAGTCTTCGTCTCCTTCGTCTATCTTTGGTAATTTCATTTTAAACGCTTTCTGGGTGAGCTCTACTGGTTCTACGTTTTCCATGACCTTGGTCGGAAACTTGTATTCCTCGCTTTGTCAAATACTCTTTCAACCAAGCAACATTTCTACCTTCGAATCGTTCCGCCATCTTGAAAACTATTCCCCTAAGCCTCGCTTTCGCTTTCAAATTCACTACCAGTCTCTGGCGGCAAAACATATCGGAATTGGGCTAAAAAGACATTGTCATTTTAGCAACCAACCTATTATACTGTAACCTGCCAAAAAGTGAGCGCAGAATAGCAGTGAAGTTAAAACTACTGAAACATTCTGCCAAAAGCCGGTGCACAATAATAAGTTTTCCACTATTTTAGCTGTGAAGTGCAATTAATATCTAAAAGCAGTTTTTTGTACCTGTTCTTGTAAGCAGTGGATTATTGGGGTTTGCCTTTTTCTTAGCAGGCTCAGCCGTTTTTTCACTATCCTCTTCTGTTCCAACTGGTTCTACTCTTTTGTTGTTGTCGGACTGTGCCTCGTCTTTCTCTGGCCTGTCTTCACGGCTCCTGTTATCATGTCTTTCATCATCTGAAGTTGTATCCCATCTTCTTCTTTCATGTCTACGTTCTCTTCTCTGCCTTCTATCATGAACCTCGTCATCATCATCCCTATCATCTTCACTTCCATGTCTTCTTCTTCCATGTCTCTCTCGATCCCGGTGCCTTTCAGAATAATATTTACTTCTGTCTTTCCTCCTATAAGACTTTCTATCATCCTCACTATCACTTTGCCGTTTTCTTCTATGATACTCCTTGTCTTCACCATCCTTATCATCATCACTTTTCTGTCTGTTTTCTTTGTCTTCTCTACTTCTCTTTCTGAAGATGCAACAATGCCAAAACATTACTGTAAAACCTGCTGTTATAATTATTTCTACCTATGCATAAAATTAATGATCCACCAAAAATAGAGGGTATTAAATTGTATTGTGTGGTTCTAGAAAATGTTCATACCTCCCGCGGAGGGTCACAAATTCCAAGGGGTAGTGGGGTCTGAAAGACAGTGATCCATCTACCTGCGTGTTCCGCATCTCACACTCATAAATTTCCAAAAGGACGCACAAATTTAGTCCCACATGCATCAATGTGCACACCAAAAATTACAACTACGATTATAGTTTGTCTTTTACTCTCTTGACAGGTCATCTGACATGATTAGGTGATACGAAACGGCATACTTTACTAACATCCGCATCTGCATAATCAGAGCATTTTTCCACATAACACGAAAAATTGTGCCATATTAGCGTTAAAGCAGCTTCCTTACAACCCCACAAGCAAAAAATTAAAAAAACTAGCACGAGACCAAGTCTTTGAATTCATAACTTTGTCATTTTATCACGCCTTTGTTCACACATTTCGTGCACTTTTGCCTTTTTTGCCTTTCGCGCAAATTTTGTGTTTTGCCAATCGCGCCAAAGGCATTGCGCATTTGTTTTGCCTTTCATGCCTGCACAATTTTTGCCTTTCAAGCCTGCACTATTTTAGCCTTTCATGCCTGCACTATTTTTGCCTTTCATGCCTGGGCTACTTTTGCCTTGGTAGGGCGCCAGTCTGCTGTGCGGGAGGTCAAGGGTTCGAGCCCTAGATCGGACCAACACTCAGGGTCTTAAAATAACTGAGGAGAATGTGCTGCCTTTGTAATTATATCTTCAAATGGTTAGACATTCAAGTCTTCTCGGATAACGACTATAAACCGTAGGCCCCGTCTCCTGCATCTTCAGTGTTTCATGGTTAGCAGGGGACGTTAAAGAACCCACGCACTTGTCGAAAAGAGTAGGGGACGTAGTTCCCGGTGTCGTGGTCTATCTCTACATGTATGGGTCGGGCGGTTGAGATTAATAATGGACTGATAGCGGCAGCCTGAGGCGCCTTATATAAGCTGACGTCCGATCTCACCAAATAGCCTGAGAAAACATTGTAAAATTGGTCCTGAAAAGCCCCAAGGGGAGTGTCCAATTCGTGCAATTACAATTACAATTACAATTTTTGAAATTCATGCCTGCACTATTTTTCGCCTTTCATGCCTGCACTATTTTTGCTTTTCATGCCTGTACTATTTTTGCCTTTCATGCCTGGGCTACTTTTGCCTTTCATGCCCGCACTATTTTTGCCTTTCATGCCTGCACTATTTTTGAAATTCATGCATGCACTACTTTTGCCTTTCATGCCTGCACTATTTTTTTGCCTTTCATGCCAGCACTATTTTTTGCCTTTCATGCCTGCACTATTTTTCGCCTTTCATGCCTGCACTATTTTTCGCCTTTCATGCCTGCACTATTTTTCGCCTTTCATGCCTGCACTATTTTTTGCCTTTCATGCCTGCACTATTTTTGAAATTCATGCCTGCACTATTTTTTCCCTTTCATGCCTGCACTATTTTTTGCCTTTCATGCCTGCACTATTTTTTGCCTTTCATGCCTGCACTATTTTATACCTGCCAACTCTCACGCCTTAGGCGTGAGTCTCACGCTTGCGGGTTGAAAACTCACGAGTCTCACGCCTGCGGGCCAATTTCTCACGTCTGATTGAAAAATGTGAGTTGTTGCCGTCTTGCTTGAGACAATTTCCAAAAAAATATGTTAACTCAGACGCATGAAAGGAACGAAAACCATGTGTAAAATGAATATATAAATGACAATACCTTATCTCGCGATCGCTGATTTTTGAAGTGAAAAGCATTGGGAGCGAGCTCGCATTTATGCGTGTCCTAAGACTGGGACTGGGAAATGCGAGGGCTGTTTCCGCTTTCGTCACAGTATGCAAATTTGGTAGGTCACTCATAAGGCAGGAAAATGTATGTGCTAACTTCCGAGTTTTCGTACATGTGACGTCTTCGTTCGCTTGTGGGAGCTGCAGACTTTTACTTTTACTAGTTCAACTTCAAGTTGTTAGAAATAAAGCAAAGTTTATAGAACTATAGCGCTGATGTTATCAGCTAACGTCGGTCCTTGTGGCTAAGCGTTTTCTCGATAACTTCAACTTTGGTAGACTTCGGACGTCTTCGGAAGACTTCGGACTTCTTCGGGAATCTTCGGAAATGATTGTGTCGTCTTCAAAAATCTCAGCACTCCCAGGATAAAAATCTCACGCCTATATCTCAGAAAAGTTGGCAGGTATACTATTTTTGCCTTTCATGCCTGCACTATTTTTTGGCCTTTCATGCCTGCACTATTTTTGAAATTCATGCCTGCACTATTTTTTGCCTTTCATGCCTGCACTATTTTTTGCCTTTCATACCTGCACTATTTTTTGCCTTTCATGCCTGTACTATTTTTGCCTTTCATGCCTGTACTATTTTTACCTTTCATGCCTGCACTATTTTTTGCCTTCCATGCCTGCACTATTTTTTGCCTTTCATGCCTGTACTATTTTTGCCTTTCATGCCTGCACTATTTTTGACTTTCATGCCTGCACTATTTTTGCCTTTCATGCCTGCACTATTTTTTG